>WNWK01009928.1:0-67500 GCA_009830355.1 Cherax destructor | reverse complement strand
ATGTCACTACCTGGGATATGTCACTGCCTGGGGAATGAACAGGTGGTTTAGAAAGACACGTGAGCAAACACCAGGACATATTAGAAAATATTTGGGTCCTGAGACCTTGAACACTTCTAACATAGAGAGGTTAAAAAGGACAGTAAACAAAGACAGACACATGTTAACCCGAAGAATGAGGGATGTTGACGGGTAGACAATGTGATCACGTGACTCCTGTGTTGTTGATTGGGTGCTGCTTTGCCTGCTTCACTACCGTGTATGATGTTATTGAAATTTTGTGACTTCCAGTGTTATGTTGTATGGTGTCGGTGAGGGTGATTAGCGAGGCTTCCAGACGATGTCTGGTTTATATCAATAAACTGGTGGATGCTGAAGGCTACTTTATTCAGCTATGTGGTACATGTTTGCCTTAGTGACTTCATGAGTCACTTACATAGACATATCCTTCATATTGTTGAAAACAACAGTTGGGTATCTTTACTGATGAAACTTTTCGCCTACACAGTAGGCTTCTACAGTCAAATATAAAGACAGCAGTGGTAATGAAATATAGATGATGTAGTCAGTCCATCAACCTTGGAGAAAAAGTATTTGAGGTGGTCAGTCCCTCAGCCTGGAGAAGAGTTCAGGTCCATGGTCTGGATAAGGTTTCCCTGAAGGTTCTCCCTCTACTGGTGTTATTCTTGTCATTAGTTTGCCATTATCAGTCAACAGTGTCATACAAGACTCAGTCCCCTCTGCTCGGTCGTTCACGTATATCAGAAAGAGTAATGATCCTAATACAGATACTTGTGGGACCCCACTCTGATGTCTCCCCCCTCATTGCTACTATCTGCTTTCTGTCATTCAGATATTCGCCGACCCGCTGTAACACACTACCTTTTAACCCCCTGCTTTTATAATTTCTAAATATCTTCAATGGTAACAAATTCTTCCGAGAAAATATAGTCCATCCACGTTTGTCTTCCTTGTTTTTTTTGCCTCAGTGACTGTCTTATAAACTCCAGAAAATTGGTAAGACAATTTTTTTCCATCTCTGAACTCGTCCTGGTTTTCCAAAAAGAATTTTTCCTTCGTGTCGCGAGATTCTTTTCCTTTTTATCTTTTCCAGAACGTTTGTCAATATACTTGCTCGATATATGGGCCTGTAATTCATTGTCTTTTTGTCTGTCCCCCTTTTTTTATATGTGGGGACCACATTTGTGTTTTTATATGTGGGGACCACATTTGTGTTTTTATATGTGGGGACCACATTTGTGTTTTTATATGTGGGGACCACATTTGTGTTTTTATATGTGGGGACCACATTTGTGTTTTTATATGTGGGGACCACATTTGTGTTTTTCCAGCTCTTTTAGCACTTCTGATAGGAGACATTGGGTGTTCTTCTGATAGGAGACATTGGGTGTTCTTCTGATAGGAGACATTGGGTGTTCTTCTGATAAGAGACATTGGGTGTTCTTCTAAGAGACAATGGGTGTTCTTCTAATAGGAGACATTGGGTGTTCTTCTGATAGGAGACATTGGGTGTTCTTCTGATAGGAGACATTGGGTGTTCTTCTGATAGGAGACATTGGGTGTTCTTCTGATAGGAGACATTGTGTGTTCTTCTGGGAGGAGACATTGTGTGTTCTTCTGATAGGAGACATTGTGTGTTCTTCTGATAGGAGACATTGTGTGTTATTCTGATAGGAGACATTGTGTGTTCTTCTGATAGGAGACATTGTGTGTTCTTCTGATAGGAGACATTGTGTGTTCTTCTGATAGGAGACATTGTGTGTTCTTCTGATAAGAGACATTGTGTGTTCTTCTGATAGGAGACATTGGGTGTTCTTCTGATAGGAGACATTGGGTGTTCTTCTGATAAGAGACATTGGGTGTTCTTCTGATAAGAGACATTGGGTGTTCTTCTGATAAGAGACATTGGGTGTTCTTCTGATATGAGACATTGGGTGTTCTTCTGATAAGAGACATTGGGTGTTCTTCTGATAAGAGACATTGGGTGTTCTTATGATAAGAGACATTGGGTGTTCTTCTGATAAGAGACATTGGGTGTTCTTCTGATAGGAGACATTGGGTGTTCTTCTGATAAGAGACATTGGGTGTTCTTCTGATAAGACACATTGGGTTTTCTTCTGATAAGAGACATTGGGTGTTCTTCTGATAAGAGACATTGGGTGTTCTTCTGATAAGAGACATTGGGTGTTCTTCTAAGAGACATTGGGTGTTCTTCTAAGAGACATTGGGTGTTCTTCTAAGAGACACTGGGTGTTCTTCTGATAGGAGACATTGTGTGTTCTTCTGATAGGAGACATTGTGTGTTCTTCTGATAGGAGACATTGTGTTCTTCTGATAGGAGACATTGTGTTCTTCTGATAGGAGACTGTGTGTTCTTCTGATAGGAGACATTGGGTGTTCTTCTGATAGGAGACATTGGGTGTTCTTCTGATAGGAGACATTGGGTGTTCTTCTGATAGGAGACATTGGGTGTTCTTCTGATAAGAGACATTGTGTGTTCTTCTGATAGGAGACATTGTGTGTTCTTCTGATAGGAGACATTGTGTGTTCTTCTGATAGGAGACATTGGGTGTTCTTCTGAGAGGAGACATTGTGTGTTCTTCTGATAGGAGACATTGGGTGTTCTTCTGAGAGGAGACATTGTGTGTTCTTCTGAGAGGAGACATTGTGTGTTCTTCTGAGAGGAGACATTGGGTGTTCTTCTGAGAGGAGACATTGGGTGTTCTTCTAATAATGGTTCACAAAGTGGTTCATCTTCTCTCATCACTCAAGTTATTCAAGTTTTCTGTCAAACTCAAAGTATATTTCCAGCTGATACATTGTTTATACTGAAATGGGTGACACTTGAATGCACGTAAAAAGCCCGTTGTTATGCATTTTTTCTTGTTGCAGCAGGCCTGTTGGCCCATACTAGGCAGGTCCTTCTCAAGACCAAACCCACTACTCTCAGCACTTATGCTGGTGTTTTCTACCAGCTGTTGATCTGGTCAGACTCTTGTGCCTTCAAGTACATCTTCACTTTCCTCTTTAAATACTTTGAATTTTTAGCTATTTGTATATTTTTTAATCTTTCTCTGTCAGCGTCCCATTTTTTCCACCCTTATCACTCTTTATTCCTCTCACAGTTATGTCACTATCTTAGGTTCTGAGTTCACTTTTGATGCTTTTTTTATTTTCACTTTGTCAGCTTCCCATTTTTTCGTGTATTTGTTTCTGGCTCCCCTGTTTGTTTGCAGGTTTTCTGCAGTTGTATTTGTTCTAGGCATTGTCACTTCTTGATTCTTTTCTTCTTGTTTGGTATAATTCTTTCCTTCGCCTCCGGCCATTTTGACTGTTGCCTCCATCCTTCCTTGACAGTAGTAGTTGTCAAAGACACTTGTCGATTGATACTTAGCCTGTTTGTGTGTAGTAGTAGATATTAGTTGTCAAAGGTACTTGTCGATTGACACTTGTTTTTGTTGTGTGTATAGAAGTAGTAGACATTAGTTGTCAAAGACATTTTTTTTTTTGGGGTGTGTGTGTGTACTAACCTAGTTGTACTCACCTAGTTGTAGTTGCAGGGGTCGAGTCATAGCTCCTGGCCCCGCCTCTTCACTGGCCTCTACTGGGTCACTCTCCCCGCACCATGAGCTTTATCATACCTCTTCTTAAAGCTATGAATGGATCCTGCCTCCACTACATCACTTCCCAAACTATTCCACTTCCTGACAACTCTGTGACTGAAGAAATACTTCTTAACATCCCTGTATGTGTGGGTCAGTTTGACACACTACGTCCTATATTTGTTAGTCTTCTCTAAACAGACTTGTCTTATTGAAACGTTCTCTTCTATGATATTCGCCTCTTCCCGTAATGTCTCGTTTCTCAAAGTTGTCTCGTTTTCTGAAGTGCTCCTTCTCTCAAGGTGACCTTTTTAAATGCCCGAATGTATTGGAAAAGTTTCTGTTGTTGGGTGCTGCGTGTGTGGAGGGTGTTGCGTGTGTACTTACCTAGTTGTGGTTGCAGGGGTCGACTCATAGCTCCTGGCCCCGGTGTGGAGGGTATTGCGTGTGTGGAGGGTGTTGCGTGTGTGGAGGGTGTTGCTTGTGTGGAGGGTGTTGCTTGTGTGGAGGGGGTGTTGAGTGTGTGAGGGCACTGACCCTGAAACCCTCTCCAGGTATGCAGATATACCACTTGATATAAGCTAAGGATGAAAATAAGTAATATGTGCACTGTATACACATTCTTCAGGCCTGGCTCTATTGTTCACTTAATATATGATAGTGTAAACATGTTATCAGGCTTTTATATGCATTTGAAAGTAAAAAAGAAACCACCACCAAAAAAACTACGATTCGCTTTACAGCAGTAGCCTGGAACCTAACCTGCTGTATAAGCGGGGCCCTCCAGTATTTGAAAGTCCACCGTCGAAATAATTGAGGAATTTTAATGTTTTTCGTAGGTTATGAAGTGGCCCTCCTGAGAATTTTTTACTCCTGTAACTTTTAAAATTTCATAGTGTTTTTTTAATAAATTTTTGAAAGGGAGTTCAGTTATTATTACTAGGTAGGTGTGCGTGGTTCATGGTGTGTGTGGTTCATGCAGGTCTGGAAGTAGTGTGGTTCATGGTGTGTGTGGTTCATGCACGTCTGGAAGTAGAGTGGTTCACGGTGTGTGTGGTTCATGCAGGTCTGGAAGTAGAGTGGTTCATGGTGTGTGTGCTTCATGCAGGTCTGGAAGTAGTGTGGTTCATGGTGTGTGTGGTTCATGCACGTCTGGAAGTAGAGTGGTTCCCGGTGTGTGTGGTTCATGCAGGTCTGGAAGTAGTGTGGTTCATGGTGTGTGCTTCATGCAGGTCTGGAAGTAGAGTGGTTCATGGTGTGTGTGGTTCATGCAGGTCTGGAAGTAGAGTGGTTCACGGTGTGTGTGCTTCATGCAGGTCTGGAAGTAGAGTGGTTCATGGTGTGTGTGCTTCATGCAGGTCTGGAAGTAGAGTGGTTCACGGTGTGTGTGCTTCATGCAGGTCTGGAAGTAGAGTGGTTCACGGTGTGTGTGCTTCATGCAGGTCTGGAAGTAGAGTGGTTCACGGTGTGTGTGCTTCATGCAGGTCTGGAAGTAGAGTGGTTCATGGTGTGTGTGCTTCATGCAGGTCTGGAAGTAGAGTGGTTCACGGTGTGTGTGCTTCATGCAGGTCTGGAAGTAGAGTGGTTCACGGTGTGTGTGCTTCATGCAGGTCTGGAAGTAGAGTGGTTCACGGTGTGTGTGCTTCATGCAGGTCTGGAAGTAGAGTGGTTCACGGTGTGTGTGCTTCATGCAGGTCTGGAAGTAGAGTGGTTCATGGCTCTGAGTAAAGAGAGCGTGCGAGTTATTGTCTTACATAAATAATGGTGAGATACACAACACGTCCACCTGGGTACCAGGTCCACATGCTACTCTCTCACACACCTCCACTCCTTGTTTATCTTTCAAACAAGGAGCAAGCTGGTCAACCAACAACAGGCTGGTTCACCAGGCAAGCACTAGACGAGCCTGGCCTGTGGCCGGGCTCCGGGATTAGAAAAACTCTCGAAAATCATCAAAGGTATATCAGAGGTATACACCTCTGTCTCCGGAAGACACCATTCCCACGAGACGACCTAGGGCTTCACCTCACCTGACTACTACTGAGGGACTGATTACCTCAAACTTCTCCTCTCCTTACACCTTTCTGCTTTGTATTTGACTGAAGAAGTGTATTGTGTAGGCGAAACACTTCGCAATAAAGATACCTAGCTGTTTCTAGGTGTCTTATCCACATATTGTTACTAGTAAATCAATATGTTTTGGGAAGTGGGAAGCCCAGTGGGCCCAGTACAAGGCTCAGCAATATACGAGTGTGTGTCATGTCTATTTCAACAAGAAATAAGACATGTGTAACAGATGGATATCTCTATATCCAAAACTTTAGCTTAAACTGTAGGCTTGACTACTGGAATATGGAGGTGACTAAGTATGGAGAGAGAGCAGTGGAGGGGTAAAGATGATGTGGTGAGTCAGTATTCAGACTTAAGGAGTCATAGAGATATCTAACTTTTGCACACGTGTCTTACTTATCTACTGGTTGGTATTGTTACAATGAAAGACTTGCACTGTAAGATTATTCTCTATATTTAGACCAGGAAAGAGACCTCACCTACAGCCACCTGTTCGTAAGTGATCTTAATCTGATGGGTTGGGAATGTCACCAACTTAATGGTTTGTTAGCGATATATTTTATACGATACGTTCAATATAGCCTAATGGACTTTTAATATAGTCTGAGGGGCATGCGCATACACACGAATGCACGTATGTACACGTGAAGTCAACAATAGTTTATTCTAGTCCAAAAGCAAACTGTTATAAGAATTGGGATGAACACTGGAGAATGAAATTGAACCAAAATGGCGGGAATAAATGGAATTAAGTAAACCAGAGATTGGTTGAGGCAGAACACCAATACACCATTTCAAGAGACAGTATGATCGCATCCTGGAGTCCAGGAGTTGGCGCACGTACCTACAAAGTGAGTTATTTACCTAGCAATTTAGAGTGTGCGCCTGGATGCTGCCTCAAACTTGGTCTCTCAATTACATCCAGTTAGCTCCTCTCCTCTCCTTTCAGGAATTAGTGGCGCGGCACGTGGCTGACACACACACACATACATACATGTACGTGTGTGTAGGGGGGGGGACGCGTTCTAATAAAACCAGACAGACAGGGCTGGGTGGATTGCATATTCTTGGACGGTCGAAAATCATTTGATCCAGTACTACACCAGAGACCAGTCAAAAAATTCAAGGAACAAGCACGGTTAGAGGCCAGAATTCTCCAGTGGGTCAGGGAATACCTGAAAGACAGAGACGGCTGTCTCTTAGCAAAGCGAATGCAAACTTGACACGCAATAATCGGCTTCAACCCTAGCGTCAGCTCCAGCTCTCGGACAGGCTACCCATATTACAAACTCAGGTTCTCAAGGCCTGTTAACCTGGTCATAAAAGAGAGCTTGGAACAAAATAAACACAGCAGAAAACTTTGAATTGTATTTCCCTTCACCAAGTATCAACAGAGTTATGTACACTATGTACAGCAATAGGTAACAAGTGCAAAGCCACAGTAAGCCAAGGCAACAATAGAAGCCAAAAGACAGGAGACCACCGTGCTTAAACCAGCAAAATGGATATGTAAAGGGTGAAAACGTGAGTGGTAACCACATCACATTCACAATTGCCAGATCCACATTATGATTGGCTGAACCTAGGTACTGATCTGACGATGGGGCCCCCTGAATTGTCAGACCCTTAGTGCAGCTGGTTGGGGAGGTAGCCTATGTGAGAATGTGAACATGCTCCGAATAAAGGTGACGTACTCTTTGCATGCCACACCATTACTACTACTAACACCATTACTATACTTCCACTAACACTATGATGTTGGTACCTTTGATATACCTTTGAAGAGTTTCGAGAGTTTCTCTACTCTCTGAGCCCGGTTTTGGGCCAGGCTCGTCTGGTGCTTGCCTGGCCAACCAGACTGATGCTGCTGGAGGCCCGCTGCCCCACATATCCGTCACAGCCTGGTTGATCTGGTACCTGGTGAAGATACCTGTCAAGTTCCAGCCGTGTTTCTGATAAATTCTGGTAAGATGTTGAATAGTCTGGGACCCCGGATGTTGATACAGTGCTCCCTTATTGTCCCCACCGCACCCCTGCTCTTCATATCTCTCCTCCCATATCTCTCGCTCCAGTATGTTATGGCAGTGTGCAGATTTGGGACCAGGACCTCGAGTACTTTCCAGGTATATATTATCATGTATCTCTCTCTCCTCCGCTCCAGTGAGTACATGTATTTCACCTAGATCTAAGCTCTTTCTCCAAAGAACACTAAGGGCTCTTGCTAATGGTACTTTGCACTTCTTTATAAATAAAGCATTCCATGAATCTGGTCCAGGTGCTGAGTGAGTGGGTATGTTGTCATGGTTACTAACACCATTACCATACTTCCTCCAACACTATGATGTTGATGGTATCACCTAAATTCTGAATTCTAAATGCACTACATACAACCAGTGTTATGTAGAAGTTACGAGAACAGACGACCACCAATGTTATCAGTGTTAACTATGAGACATAAAACAAATATCATGGAGAAAGTTAACGCTGGTTCTGAGTGCTAACAATCATAAATAACAGAAGGTGATGTAGAAAATAACACATCCTTAAACCAGAAATGTGAGGATCCCCTAAGAAAAACACTAAAAGAAAACGGGAAGAGGAGACTGAGGCCAACACTAGTACAAAAGTGAGTAAAAGGCAAAGAGACGATGATGAAGATAACAATTATCACCTGAAAACAATGAAAAGAAAAACTAATGATCATGAAGGTGATAACGACGAGTAAGATAAGAATAAAAAGTTAAAAATGGATGAGAAAAATGATAACACGTCAGAAGAAAGTAGTGTAAATTGTTACGATGACGTCAGCGAGGATCCCCAAATACTGAACAAATAATTGGAGGATTTTTGTAAGTTACATAATATAAAAACTTTTCCTAGCAAAAAATGTTGGCTAGTGGCTGAACACTAGTAATAATTCATTGTCAAGGAAATTAAACATGTATTCCTGTATCAAGATTTTTGTAATGAAGTGACGTAACTACAAAAAGTACAAGGAATTGCTGGTGTTCAGTAGTTAGTAGGAGTTAATGTGGAGGGTGGTTATTTAGTTACTGCTTATGCAGGTATCACACTAGACGAATACTGGATTAATTAATCGATATTAAATACTTCAACAATTTTTAAAATTATAGCCAGTCTGGCCACAACTGTTCAAGGTGTCCACTCGAGAAACATCGTTCACAGGGACATTCATTCTCGTAACGTTTGTATTCTTGAAACACCTGAAGGTCTATAGACCACTCTTATAGACTTTGGTCTTGCGAAACAACTCAAGAAAATGTGTTGCTGCTGAAGTGCCGATAACGCTGAAATCCTCGCATCCTGAAATGTCACCGTAAGAAAATTATAATTCTGTAACCAGTGATGTTTATCGTTTAGCTAAGATGTTGAAAATTATCCACATCAATTGCAGATTTTGGCTACCAGGAGAAATTGATGACTGGATTGAGTGTATTTTGACAGAAAGTCCCAAGGAAAGAATGGGCATTGGTGCACTTGTAAAGGTTTTTGGAAAAAATACAAGAAAATGGGCCGTCCCCATCAGTCGTTGATGGTGGGATGGACCTGACTCACCAGCCCAGCATCAAGAGCCCTCAGTGCCAAAGAGAAACCATGTGTCAGGACTCCCCAAAGAAAGAAAGTAAAAGAAAGAGAGCAGACGAGAGTGAGGATACTACCACGAAAAATAATAAAAGGCGAAGAGAAGAAGATAAAGAGTGAAGGAGACTTGGAAAAAGATGGGAAGAACCTGACTCACAAGTCCAACGTTGAAAATCGTATGTGAGGATCACCCTAAGAAAAATAATAAAAGAACAAGAGAATAAGACGAGAGTGAGGACAATACCAGGACGAAAAACCAAAGACGAAGTAAGAAAAACGAGTGAGAACAACATAAGTCTAGCATGTGGGTTATTATTATCATTAGTATTATTGTTATTATTATTATAAGCTTTATTAGTTTTCTTGTGGTGGGTTTAGTTCTTATCTTAATTTTACTTGTTTTTAGTGATGTGAAAGTGAACAGAGTTGGTTTTCAGGACATGAGGTGGAGGAAGCTTAACCTCCACCAACTTCAACAACAATAGCAACAACGTCACTAGCAGCACCAACAGCAACATGCCACATACAGGTCAGTAGCGTCTCCCTCCTTCCTTCCCCTCATCCTGATTCTCTCCCTCAATCCTGTCTCACCTACAATCACCCTTACAAATATTTACCAGTCAGTCAGCCTTTCCCCCTTCCTCTCTCTCTCTCTCTCTCTCTCTCTCTCTCTCTCTCTCTCTCTCTCTAAAAGTTCGTTGGTAAACAATTAACGTCAATTAAATATGGAGATATCATGACTCAGAAAAGCATTAATACATTTTACAATGTTTCTTATGGAAAAATAGTAACATTAAGGGATGAGACAGAATAAGAGAAATGAATGGGGTTCCACAAGGATCAGTACTAGGACCAGTATTGTTCTTAATATACGTGAACGACCTGCCGGAGGGAATTTAATCCTGCATGTCACTTTGCTGATGAGAATAAGAACAAGAGAGGACAGTGACACACTCCAGGGAGACCTCAGTGAATTGTAATGTAATCAAAGAAGCGGTTCTTTAAGTTCAACCCCAACGAAACCAACGTCATGGGAATTGAAGGTTAGAGGAGACCGGGCATTAAGTACAGTATTGGCAAATATTAGTATGTGAAAAGGACCTGGGAAAAATGTTACTCCAGGTATATCACCAGCATATCACTGTGTCAAGAAGCGGCATATGCAAGATTAACGAACCTAAGAACAACAACCAGAAGAGATTGCGTAGCCAAGCAGACCTGAGAAGCATTAAATATTTCAACCACAAGAAAAATAGACTTGAAGTGCTAAGATTAAGGTTATGGTAAAAAAAAAAAGTTTGTAGCAGCATATCAAGGATAAAAGTGGAGAGAAGGAAGGAAGGAATCAGCAAGACTGAACCTGGTATTCACCCTAAAGTGTATATGATGTAAACAACATGAATTATGAGAGACGTGCGACACTGAGTTTGGAATACCTTGTGAAAGTTCACAGGCAGGGAGGGGGAGAAACCAGGTTTCAGAAGAATGCTTTCACATGTAGTCACAGGTATGCAAGGATGAAATAATTCTTGAATTATGCGTGCCTACTGTATGTTGTATCATACTACCACCATATTGTATAATACTACCACCATGTTGTTTATATCTGTATTGACTTTTAGTCTTCTTGTACACTGCGGCTGGAATTTTTTGCGTGTCTAGTAATTATTATAATCATGGGGGAGCGCTAAACCCATAGGATTATACAGTACATGTGTGGGGGGGATGGAAGGTATTCAGGCTCAACTCAGGGAACCGGAGCACAGATCCAATTCCCTAGATCAAGAGCCCTTCACCAGCGTCAAGGAACGTCCCTTGATGGGTGCGTGTCTAGTGGGTGTTACGATATACAGAATGTTGTATTATGCACTTTCCTGATGGTGTGTGGATGTTTACCCGCCACACAACTTAATATTACACACAAACCTTCAGTGGCTGAGGCTTCACAAGTGGAGCCTACATTGTATTTTATTGATTTTAAAATTTGATTAAAGTGCAGTATGTTGATTTCGTAGTGCTGAAATATTTCAGCAAAAGCTGGAAGACTTCTACTACAGCAACTAGGCTATTGTTACGTCTTCCATTACAGAAATATCAGCAACGGGAGCTACAACAGAGGTTTCGTTCCAACAGAGCTGGCATTACATCTCTCAGGATTACCTAGCCCATTAACAGGATTAATGGAATGTTTGAAAACATGTCTCTATAATCACAAAGCTGGGCATGAAAAATTACGTACAAGAGAGAAGAAAATGAGGGCTGGGGATATGAATTACATTATGTAATCAAAGATACATATACCAGAACATTACGACTGGGCCTCAGAACCACCTCCGGGTTGATCCAGCTGGCTACCTTGTTGCAATAGCTTCTGGATATTTTTATCATGTACAGGATGGCCCCACATGTACAACATCTTTTCGTGTTCCACCCTTGTGATAGTCACCGGTGGGTGGAACAATGGCTCAACTAAAATCCAACAAAAACGTACAACACCGAAAATAGGCGCCGTATATGTGGGGCGCTGTATATGGGGCGCCGTATATATGGGACCCTCCTATACTTGCACTAGCCAGGCGACAACCAACCTGAACATTATAAACAAAGTCTCTTTCACTTTTACGAAACAACACCCAGTAAACATAAGATGACCTGGAATAAGTTGGGCAGGTCTAAGCTGCATTACTCAACCTTAATTTATGAGAAGGGCCACCTTTACCTTTGATATACCTATGATGAGTCCCGAGCGTTTTTTCTACTCCCGGAGCCCGGCCATGCGCCAGGCTCTTCTGGTGTTGCCTGGTCAACCACACTGTTGCTGCTGGTCACAGACTGGTTGACATAGGACCTATTGAATGATATTTTGTCCAGACGCTAGGGAAGGTGTGCACGGAGAGGTGGGAGGCTGCATAGTGTTTAATAAGTACAAACATATCTTTCAACCAACAACTTAAATACTCCAGTAGGTATTGGTGTTTGCCAGTAGGATAGGAGTTTTCTAACATTTTATACTGATTGCGACCCACAACAGTTGCCTGACGCTCAGAGAACTATTTTTGCTGATAGCTGGGCAGGGTATAAGGAAATTGACTCATGTGTTGCTATTTTGAATAGAATGATCTCATCTCATGATAGGTGGGTGATGGTTGAGTGGGGTGGGGGTGGCCTTGGCTGGGAGAGAGGAAGATAGGTGGGTGATGGTTGAGTGGGGTGGGAGTGGCCTTGGCTGGGAGAGAGGAAGATAGGTGGGTGATGGTTGAGTAGGGTGGGGGTGGCCTTGGCTGGGAGAGAGGAAGATAGGTGAAATAGAAGGATGGGAAGTTGTGTAGTAGGATAGTGGTGGGTGGGGAGTGTTGGGAAGCTTGCTGGGTCAGGTGGGGAAGGGTGCTTCTACCAGCAACACTATCAAGGCTCTCTCAAGGTCCTTAGCGGCTCCCACCTCACTAAACCAGCATAACTGACATACCTGTGACCACTTCCAGAGTCCTGCCTGAAGTTAGGCTTCCCCAGTGACAGCGTGAACATGGCTAGTGTTGCTGCCTGAGGCTAGGCTTCCCCAGTGACTGTATGAACATGGCTAGTGTTGCTGCCTGAAGCTAGGATTCTCCAGTGACTGTATGATCATGGCTAGTGTTGCTGCCTGAGGCTAGGCTTCCCAGTGACTGTATGACATGGCTAGTGTTGCTGCCTGAGCTAGGCTTCCCAGTGACTGTATGATCATGGCTAGTTTGCTGCCTGAGGCTAGGCTTCCCAGTGACTGTATGATCATGGCTAGTGTTGCTGCCTGAGGCTAGGCTTCCCAGTGACTGTATGATCATGGCTAGTGTTGCTGCCTGAGGCTAGGGTTCCCAGTGACTGTATGACAGGGCTAGTGTTGCTGCCTGAGGCAAGGCTTCCCAGTGACTGTATGAACAGGCTAGTGTTGCTGCCAGGCTAGGTTCCCCAGTGACTGTATGACATGGCTAGTGTTGCTGCCTGAGGCTAGGCTTCCCAGTGACTGTATGAACATGGCTAGTGTTGCTGCCTGAGGCTAGGCTTCCCAGTGACTGTATGAACATGGCTAGTGTTGCTGCCTGAGGCTAGGCTTCCCCAGTGACTGTATGATCATGGCTAGTGTTGCTGCCTGAGGCTAGGCTTCCCCAGTGACTGTATGATCATGGCTAGTGTTGCTGCCTGAGGCTAGGCTTCCCCAGTGACTGTATGATCATGGCTAGTGTTGCTGCCTGAGACTAGGCTTCCCCAATGACTGTATGATCATGGCTAGTGTTGCTGCCTGAAGCTAGGCTTCCCCAGAGACTGTATGATCATGGCTAGTGTTGCTGCCTGAGGCTAGGCTTCCCCAGTGACTGTATGATCATGGCTAGTGTTGCTGCCTGAGGCTAGGCTTCCCCAGTGACTGTATGATCATGGCTAGTGTTGCTGCCTGAGGCTAGGCTTCCCCAGTGACTGTATGATCATGGCTAGTGTTGCTGCCTGAGGCTAGGGTTCCCCAGTGACTGTATGAAAAGGGCTAGTGTTGCTGCCTGAGGCAAGGCTTCCCCAGTGACTGTATGAACAGGGCTAGTGTTGCTGCCTGAGGCTAGGCTTCCCCAGTGACTGTATGATCATGGCTAGTGTTGCTGCCTGAGGCTAGGCTTCCCCAGTGACTGTATGAACATGGCTAGTGTTGCTGCCTGAGGCTAGGCTTCCCCAGTGACTGTATGATCATGGCTAGTGTTGCTGCCTGAGGCTAGGCTTCCCCAGTGACTGTATGATCATGGCTAGTGTTGCTGCCTGAGGCTAGGCTTCCCAGTGACTGTATGATCATGGCTAGTGTTGCTGCCTGAGCAGGCTTCCCAGTGACTGTATGAACATGGCTAGTGTTGCTGCCTGAGGCTCTCCCAGTGACTGTATGATCATGGCTAGTGTTGCTGCCTGAGGCTAGGCTTCCCAGTGACTGTATGATCATGGCTAGTGTTGCTGCCTGAGGCTAGGCTTCCCCAGTGACTGTATGAACATGGCTAGTGTTGCTGCCTGAGGCTAGGCTTCCCCAGTAACTGTATGATCATGGCAAGTGTTGCTGCCTGAGGCTAGGCTTCCCCAGTGACTGTATGATCATGGCTAGTGTTGCTGCCTGAGGCTAGGCTTCCCCAGTGACTGTATGATCATGGCTAGTGTTGCTGCCTGAGGCTAGGCTTCCCCAGTGACTGTATGATCATGGCTAGTGTTGCTGCCTGAGGCTAGGCTTCCCAGTAACTGTATGATCATGGCAGTGTTGCTGCCTGAGGCTAGGCTTCCCAGTGACTGTATGATCATGGCAAGTGTTGCTGCCTGAGGCTAGGTTTCCCCCAGTGACTGTATGATCATGGCTAGTGTTGCTGCCTGAGGCTAGGCTTCCCCCGTGACTGTATGATCATGGCTAGTGTTGCTGCCTGAAGCTAGGCTTCCCCAGTGACTGTATGAACATGGCTAGTGTTGCTGCCTGAAGCTAGGGTTCCCCAGTGACTGTATGATCATGGTTAGTGTTGCTGCCTGAGGCTAGGCTTCCCCAGTGACTGTATGAACAGGGCTAGTGTTGCTGCCTGAGGCTAGGCTTCCCCAGTGACTGTATGATCATGGCTAGTGTTGCTGCCTGAGGCTAGGCTTCCCCAGTGACTGTATGAACATGGCTAGTGTTGCTGCCTGAGGCTAGGCTTCCCCAGTGACTGTATGAACATGGCTAGTGTTGCTGCCTGAGGCTAGGCTTCCCAGTGACTGTATGAACATGGCTAGTGTTGCTGCCTGAGGCTAGGCTTCCCAGTGACTGTATGATCATGGCTAGTGTTGCTGCCTGAGGCTAGGCTTCCCAGTGACTGTATGAACATGGCTAGTGTTGCTGCCTGAGGCTAGGCTTCCCAGTGACTGTATGAACATGGCTAGTGTTGCTGCCTGAGGCTAGGCTTCCCCAGTGACTGTATGATCATGGCTAGTGTTGCTGCCTGAGGCTAGGCTTCCCCAATGACTGTATGATCATGGCTAGTGTTGCTGCCTGAGGCTAGGCTTCCCCAGTGACTGTATGAACATGGCTAGTGTCTGCCTGAGGCTTAGGCTTCCCCAGTGACTGTATGAACATGGCTAGTGTTGCCTGAGGCTAGGCTTCCCAGTGACTGTATGATCATGGCTAGTGTTGCTGCCTGAGGCTAGGCTTCCCAGTGACTGTATGATCATGGCTAGTGTTGCTGCCTGAGGCTAGGCTTCCCCAGTGACTGTATGAACATGGCTAGTGTTGCTGCCTGAGGCTAGGCTTCCCCAGTGACTGTATGAACATGGCTAGTGTTGCTGCCTGAGGCTAGGCTTCCCCAGTGACTGTATGAACATGGCTAGTGTTGCTGCCTGAGGCTAGGCTTCCCCAGTGACTGTATGAATCATGGCTAGTGTTGCTGCCTGAGGCTAGGCTTCCCCAGTGACTGTATGATCATGGCTAGTGTTGCTGCCTGAGGCTAGGCTTCCCCAGTGACTGTATGAACATGGCTAGTGTTGCTGCCTGAGGCTAGGCTTCCCCAGTGACTGTATGATCATGGCTAGTGTTGCTGCCTGAGGCTAGGCTTCCCCAGTGACTGTATGAAGATGGCTAGTGTTGCTGCCTGAAGCTAGGCTTCCCCAGTGACTGTATGAACACGGCTAGTGTTGCTGCCTGAGGCTAGGCTTCCCCAGTGACTGTATGATCATGGCTAGTGTTGCTGCCTGAGGCTCGGCTTCCCCAGTGACTGTATGAACATACAGACGGTGAAGGTAGACGGGACACAGTATAATATAGGCGGAGAAAAACCGCAAATATGAGAGCGATAAATTACCTGTCGGTAAATATAACACTAAACATATCTCCAGATTTACACGTATGACGCATAATGTCAGCGGTATATGCAAAATTAGCAAATATTAAAACCGAATGCAGGAAGCTGAATGTAAATCTTTCAGAACATTATGTACTACACACGTGAGACCAGTCATTGAGTATGCGGCTTAAGCATGGAGCCAACACCAGGTCAAACACGTGAAGGAGCTAGAAGAGGTTTAGATGTTTGTATGCAGGCTAATACTGGGACAGAGATGAATGTAATATGTGCAGAGGTTGAAGGAGATGAACCTGACGACTTTGACGGGAAGTATGAATAAGAGAGACATGATTACGACGTACAAAATTGTAAGAGGAACTGATAGTAAAAGTTTGACCTTTTCTGTGGTATACCATAGATGAGTTCCGAGTTGTTGTTTTTTTTTACTCCCGGAGCCCAGCCTTGAGCCAGGCTTGTGTGGTGCTTGCCTGGTCAACCAGGCTGTTTCTGCTGGTGGCGTGCTGACCCACAGATAAGGTCAAACGTTATAAATGAAGAGGACCAGGATTAAGGTGATACGGGTGGAAGCTGAAGACACAGACGACCCATAGGGATGTCAGGAAGTATTTTCTTAGCCTCAGGGTGATTGAAAAGTGGAATGACTTAAAAGAGGCAGTGGAGGCAAACTCAATACACAGTTTCAGGAGTAGATATGATAAGTTCTATGAGGCCAGAAGTTAGTGATGCCCATCAAGGTGGTCTAGGAAGGGCGACAAACATATTCTCTTTAATATGAAGGACGAAATCAAAGAACGGGTTGGGGTTTAAACCCATAGCAAGTGAGTCTTAAAACTCAAGAGGCCAGTGCGTTAACCACTCTTTTACCAGGTGGACGAGTGGTTAACGCACAGGCCTGAAAGTTTCTGGACTCGCTCGCCAGGGATTCAAACCCCACCCGTTCCCTTTGTTTATAATCGTGATATTACGATTTCGCGAGTCATAAAGGAGAGAAAACTCTATGTATATTAGTATAGTCATGAGAGAGCCAAACCCATAAGAATAAACTCGGTTAAAAGCAGGGGTGCAAGGGGCACAATAAGAGAACGCTGTGGTAACATGCGGGGTCCAAGACTCTTCAACGTATCAGCAGATATGAGAAATATTGCCGCACCAGTTTCCTAGGGAAAACTTTTCATAAGTACAAGATAAACCAAGTTGTGATGGTTGTATAGGCCTACAGGCTGCTAGCAGCAACAGCCTGGTTGACCATGCAGTCAACAATGAAGTCTGGCCTCAGGTGTGGGTGTGAAAGTAGAACCCAAGACAACAGTTACAGGTACGTCTCTCTGGATGTTTAGGTCAGGTTAGGTAAGTTTTGTCAGGAAACAGGACAAGTGTTTCGTGAAGTGGGTCTTAGTCATATGATGACCCGCAGCTGGGGCTTTTGGTCATCTGACCGAGGCCTTCCACTGGCTTACCCCTCCGCCCCTTTTAAAAAATTTTTTTTTTAACTATAATAATTATTTCTACAAGGTATATAGGCCTATCTGACATCAATGACATACTACTATATATAAAGCCCCTTGTTATGCAGAACATTTCCCGCAAATTAGGTCAATTTTGTCCCCGGGATGCCACCCAAACAATTTTATCATAGTGTAAATTACCTAGGATACCCCAGAAAAGTTAGTGACTTATTTCCACGGGGGTAATCACAATGTAATGGATTTTCCCTATTAATTTAATTTAGATTTCTGAGTATCTTTTACACTGGGGAATATAAATGAAATGCAAAATTGAAAGGTTTCGTCTTTAATTAACATTAAATATGTACATTCATTGCTCCATCAAAATAACAAAGGAAAATGGAACCATAGAAAATGGTGATTATAAAAACGGACGGAGGACCCTTTTAAATTACCAGCGTAGTCTTCACGACTACGGTGCTCTTCACCTACACTGTACCACCCTTGTCGGCTTAACTGATTACTTCATCTTTTATACTTCTACTTTCTTCCAATTATAATATAATATCTTTATTTCTACCAGTACATGTACAAGGTATACAGACCATAGCTGACATCAATGACATACTACTATATAGAAAGTCGCTTGTTATGCTGAGCATTTCCCGCAAATTAGGTCAGTTTTGTTCCAGGATGCGACCCACACCAGTCCACTAACACCCAGGTACCCACTTTACTGATCTACCTGGAGGGTATTCCGGGGATCAACCCCCGGTCCATGACCAGGCCTCCTGGTGGATCAGGGTCTAATCAACGAGGCTGTTACTGCTGGCCACACGTAGTCCAACGTACGAACCACAGCCCGGCTGATCCAGCACTGACTTTAGGTATCTGTCCAGCTCCCTCTTAAAGACAACCAGGGGTCTATTGATAATTCCACTTAGGGCTGGGGGGAGGCTGTTGAACAGTCTTGGGCCCCGGACACTTATTATGTTTTCTCTTAGTGTACTAATGGCGCCCCTACTTTTCACTGGGGGTATGTTGCATCGTCTGCCAAGTCTTTTGCTTTCGTAGGGAGTGATTTCTGTGTGCAGATTAGGGACCAGTCCCTCCAGAATCTTCCAGGTGTAGATTATGATATATCTCTCTCGCCTGCGCTCCAGTGAGTACAAGTCAAGTGCTTCCAAGCGTTCCCAGTAGTTAAGGTGTTTGATGGAACTTATATTTGCAGTAAAGGTTCTCTGTGCATTCTCTAGATCTGCAATTTCACCTGCCTTGAATGTGGATGTTAATGTATAGCAGTATTCCAGCCTAGAGAGAACAAGTGATTTAAAAAGGATCATCATTGGCTTGGCATCTCTTGTCTTGAATGTTCTCATTATCCATCCTATCAGTTTCCTCGCAGATGTGATAGTGGCATTGTTGTGGTCCTTGAAGGTAAGATCCTCAGACATTACCACTCCCAGGTCCTTCATATTACTTTTCCGCTCTATTGTGTGATTAGAGTTTGTAGTATACTCAGTCCTAGCTATTATTTCCTCCTGTTTTCCATAACAGAGTAGTTGGAATTTGTCTTCATTGAACATCATATTGTTCTCCGTTGCCCATTGGAAAACTTGGTTTATATCTTCTTGGAGATTTGCCGTGTGCAAAGGATGATACGGTGCTATGGTTTACATCTGTCTATGTCTGATAAGAGGATGAGGAACAAGATAAGGGCAGCTTCTGATTTAATTCTGTTTACCACTACTCTCTGTTCGATTGGTTAGAAAGTTGAAGATCCATCTGCCTACTTTGCCAGTTATCCCTTTAGCACGTATTTTGTGTGCTATTACACCATGATCGCACTTGTCAAAGGCTTTTGCAAAATCTGTGTATACTACATCTGCATTCTGTTTGTTTTCCAGAGCATCTAAGACCATATCATAGTGGTCTAGCAGTTGCGAGAGGCAGGAGCGACCTGCTCTGAAACCATGTTGCCCTGGATTGTGCAACTGTTTGGAGTCCAGGTGGTTTGCAATCCTGCTTCTTAAAACTCATTCAAAATATTTTTATAATGTGGGACGTTAAAGCTATTGGTCTATAGTTCTTAGCTACTGCTTGCTTTGCTGCCACCTTTGTGGAGTGGGACTATATCCGTTGTTTTCAGTGACTGTGGAATCTTACCCGTGTCTATGTTCCTTCTCCATAGCATACTTAGGGCCCGTGAGAGGTTTTTTTTTGCAGTTCTTAATGAACACAGAGTTCCACGAGTCTGGGCCTGGGGCTAGGAGCATGGGCATGTTGTCAATGGCTTTCTCAAAGTCTAGAGGAGTTAGGGTTATGTCAGAAATTTGTCATACATTGACAAGGTTTTGAGTCTCATTCATGAAAAAAATATTTGGACTGTCTATCTTTAGACAGATTAGTGGCTAACTGAACACAGTCATAGAGATTTCAGTATCTCACTCATTTCTTTGTCATCTGTGTAGGATCCGCCTTGTCTGAGTAGGGGCCCTATACTAGATGTGGTTTTTGCCTTGTTTTTGGCATATGGAAAGAAATATTTCGATTTTCTTTCAATTTCACTAATCGGTTTTAGATCTTGTCTCTGCTGGATCCTGTATGAGTCTTTTAACTTAAGCTCAATATTTTCCACTTCCCTGGTTAGCGCTTTCTTCCATGTTTCAGATAATCTAACATTCTTGAGGAGCTCAGTGATTCTTCGTCTTCTCCTGTAGAGGGAGCGTCTCTCTCTTTCCAGTTTACTTTTCTTTTTTCTTAGGGGAATATACCTTGAACATACTTCAGCTACGAGAAAGTTGATCGTTTCAAGGCACTGGTTAGGGTCCATGTTATTTAAGATATCTTCCCAACATGTTTTATTTAGGACGTAGTTTATCTGGTCCCAGTTGATGTTCTTGTTGTTGAATTTGGTGAAGGTACCCTCATAGCTGTATGCATGTTGCTGATCAGGACTCCTGTGCATGTAAGTCTGGATTTCGATTAGATTGTGGTTGGGCATGGACAACCGGTGTAAGGAAACACACCCAATGTTTCTACCCTCGCCCAGAATCGAACCCAGACACTCGCCGTGTGAAGCGAGAGCTTTTGCCACCAGGCCACGGGCCACCGTAAATTTATTGATAAAGCCACTGGAGGGCGAAACGTCTAAAATAAAGATACGCAGATGTTGCCCATGTGTCTAATTGTCATATACAGTTGGTATTGTATAACATTCATGTGCATCTATGTACTGTGCTTAACTAATTGTATTCTCAAGGTATCATACGTAGCTAATTCTTGTAACTTATCAACCAGTTTTATTGTAATCTATCCTACAGCAACTGATTATACCTTTTTATGAAACTGTGTATGATGGTCTACCTTCACATCCTTCTCTACATATTACGTCCCATTTACTATTCTGTTATACAGAGCTCAGCTACATCACAGATGATTCTGAGTCACTGGTAAATTGCGAGAGAATTTCTAATAACAGAATAAGGTGCAAGGAAACCCAATTTAATTTGTTATTTAGTCACTTGTGTGATTTGATCACAATGACTCACGAAATCGTAATGACACGATTGCAAACCATAACACGGGTGGGGTTCGAACCCGCGGCCAGAATATCCAAAGATCGTACAGTGGTTCGTAACCTTTTCAATACCAAGGACACCTTTTATTTAAATTAATTTACCCAGGGACTCCATGTTTTTGCAAGGTCTGTCTACCCAACAAGTAGATTTTATTAACTAACAACAGATTAGTTTTCCCAGTTTCATCTCTCATCTGAAAGATATATGTAACTGGGGTGTGTAAATAAATATTTGGAATCGGCCTTGAAATTTTGAAATTTCATCTTTATGAGCCTTATCGTAATTATACATTTTATATTGCAGTCTGTTGAAATTTTGTACTTAGCTCACGGACCCCCAGTACTACCTTTGCAGACCCCCAGAGCTACCTTTGCGGACCCCAAGTACTACCTTTGCAGACCCCTCTCTGACCGCGGGTTCGAACCCCACCCGTGGTATGGTTTGTTTGCAATCGTGTTACTACGATTTCGTGAGCCCCAGTACTACCTTTGCAGACCCCCAGTACTACCTTTGGGGACCCCCAGTACTACCTTTGCGGACTCTCAAGGGCCCGTGAACCACTATACTAATGTTTACTCAAGTATCTTTCTAAATCAAGGTTTATACCATCAGTTTCATGAATTCAATCATTTTTTCTTTCCTCGTCGAGCGTGGCACTAATGTGTTTTTGGAATGGCACTTTTATTTTATTTCAAGAATTTTCCATGGGATTGAGGTCAGGGCTGTTCCCTGACCCCTGAATAACATTGATATTGTTCTCTTGCAACTATTTCTTGATCCGGTCAGACATGAGGCACGGGTCACTGTCTAGTATAGTGCCATGAATCTTGTGGAGTGTGTGGTGCCATGAATCTTGTGGAGTGTGTGGTGCCATGAATATTGTGGAGTGTGTGTGGTGCCATGAATCTTGTGGAGTGTGTGGTGCCATGAATCTTGTGGGGTGTGTGGTGCCATGAATCTTGTGGAGTGTGTGGTGCCATGAATCTTGTGGAGTGTGTGGTGCCATGAATCTTGTGGAGTGTGTGGTGCCATGAATATTGTGGGGTGTGTGGTGCCATGAATCTTGTGGAGTGTGTGATGCCATGAATCTTGTGGAGTGTGTGGTGCCATGAATCTTGTGGAGTGTGTGTGGTGCCATGAATCTTGTGGGGTGTGGGGTGCCATGAATCTCGTGGAGTGTGTGTGGTGCCATGAATCTTGTGGAGTGTGTGGTGCCATGAATCTTGTGGAGTGTGTGTGGTGCCATGAATCTTGTGGAATGTGTGGTGCCATGAATCTTGTGGAGTGTGTGGTGCCATGAATCTTGTGGAGTGTGTGGTGCCATGAATCTTGTGGGTGTGTGGTGCCATGAATCTTGTGGAGTGTGTGGTGCCATGAATCTTGTGGAGTGTGTGGTGCCATGAATCTTGTGGGGTGTGTGGTGCCATGAATCTTGTGGAGTGTGTGGTGCCATGAATCTTGTGGAGTGTGTGGTGCCATGAATCTTGTGGAGTGTGTGGTGCCATGAATCTTGTGGAGTGTGTGTGGTGCCATGAATCTTGTGGAGTGTGTGTGGTGCCATGAATCTTGTGGAGTGTGTGGTGCCATGAATCTTGTGGAGTGTGTGGTGCCATGAATCTTGTGGAGTGTGTGGTGCCATGAATCTTGTGGAGTGTGTGGTGCCATGAATCTTGTGGAGTGTGTGGTGCCATGAATCTTGTGGAGTGTGTGGTGCCATGAATCTTGTGGAGTGTGTGGTGCCATGAATCTTGTGGGTGTGTGGTGCCATGAATCTTGTGGAGTGTGTGGTGCCATGAATCTTGTGGAGTGTGTGGTGCCATGAATCTTGTGGAGTGTGTGGTGCCATGAATCTTGTGGAGTGTGTGGTGCCATGAATCTTGTGGAATGTTCAGAAATGTTGGTTAATCACACTTAATGCATGTACAAATCCTGCAAATAATATTGTCTTATGCAACCTCATCTACGACGTCAGATATGTGCAGTCTCTCTCTTCAAAGGTTGTGCTCCGTGACTGGTATTCTCTTTTTCCATGACTGAATTCTAAAAGACTCCGTCTGCTGCCTGTCAAATCTTTTTTTTCGCTTTAGATTGGATTAGAAATTTTTCTCAGTGCAAGTTACCTGAACCTCCAGGCACCTTATCCTCCAGGTACCTCATTCTCCAGGTACTTCATCCTCCAGGTACCTCATCCTCCAGGTACCTCATCCTCCAGGTACCTCATCCTCCAGGTACCTCATCCTCCAGGTACCTCATCCTCCAGGTACCTCATCCTCCAGGTACTTCATCCTCCAGGTACCTCATCCTCCAGGTACTTCATCCTCCAGGTACCTCATCCTCCAGGTACCTCATCCTCCAGGTACCTCATCCTACAGGTACTTCATCCTCCAGGTACCTCATTCTTCAGGTACCTCATTCTCCAGGTACTTCAGCCTCCAGGAACCACCATCATCCAGGTACCTCATTATCCAGATACCTTCATCCTCCAGGTACCTCATGCTCCAGGTTAGGTTATACTTAGTATTTGCCTCGGGTACCTCCTCCAGGTCATACCAATATATTTCTGAAAAATAACTTCCTAATATCTCAACGACCAAGCGAGTATATTTATCATTGTTTCTCTCTATTGGAGAAAATTTCGTAAACAGTGCAAAGTATTTCAGAAGGGAGAACTAAGAGTGCCGTTTCTACGAGAACGGCACTCTTAGTTCTCCCTTCTGAAAATACTGAAAAGTAGTTTAATATCTTTATTATGGACCCCATACCCATCCTGTGAGCGGTAGTCAAAAGATTACAGAGGTACATAAAAGGTCCAGGGACTGGGCCCCAAAGTTTTGATAGCTGAGCAAGTTACAGTGGTAATGAACTATTTATATGTTTATATCTGGTTACAATCGTAATGAGTTATTTATGAAAACATTAGAAAAGAAGTGGTGAATGTAACGCTAGTGTCGTCAGAACACATCATACTGATGAATAGACAGGTGTGTAATATCTGGGTGTGTGTATTGACGTATCGCCAACCAGAGGCTTTATTATTAATATCCAGATGGAAAAATACACAGATGCAGTATAATGTGATCCTTTATTGACTAAATGTCGGCCATACAGTGGGCTTTATCAAGTCAAAAACAGATCTACCAAGGCAGGGTGGCCCGAAAAAGAAAAACTTTCATCATCATTCACTCCATCACTGTCTTGCCAGAGGGGTGCTTTACACTACAGTTATAAAACTGCAACATTAACACCCCTCCTTCAGAGTGCAGACACTGTACTTCCCCTCTCCAGGACTCAAGTCCGACCTGCCGGTTTCCCTGAATCCCTTCATAAATGTTACTTTGCTCACACTCCAACAGCACGTCAAGTATTAAAAACCATTTGTCTCCATTCACTCCTATCAAATACGCTCACGCATGCTTGCTGGAAATCCAAGCCACTCGCACACAAAACCTCCTTTACCCCCTCCCTCCAACCTTTCCTAGGCTGACCCCTACCCCGCCTTCCCTCCACTGCAGATTTATACTCTCTCGAAGTCATTCTGTTTCGTTCCATTCTCTCTACATGTCCGAACCACCTCAACAACCCTTCCTCAGCTCTCTGGATAAAAGTTGCCCCTAAATTTGCAAAAATTCTGGCCATTAAAAATTATCCAGTTCCCCCTGACAGGAAATCCCTTCAACGTTTTCTAGGGATGGTAGGGTTTTATAGAAGATTATGTAAAAAATTTGCAGATATTATTGCAACTCTAATCTCACTTACCAGTCACAAAGTTCCCTTTAATTGGACCCCAGAATGTCAAGATGCTTTTACGAAAGCAAAGAGATTACTTTGTACTGCACCCATTCTTTTGTCTCCAGACTTTTCAAAACCTTTCTTTTTGCAGGCAGATGCTTGTGAGTCTGGGGGGAGGGCAGTGCTTCTGCAATCTGGGGATGATGGGTTGCAGCCTGTGGCATATTTTTCGGTCAAATACCAACCACACCAGAGGGCCTACTCAACTATAGAGGAGGCCCTGGCTCTACTTCTGGCATTAGAGCATTTTGATGTCTACGTGGGCCAGTCCTCTCAGGTGGTCACCATCTACAGCGACCACAACCCTCTGGTGTATCTCCACCACTACCTGTTACTACCATAGCTAGTGTGTCTATCATCACTATCCTGGCTAGTGTGACTAGCTCCACTGACACTACCACCACCACTGTCAACATTCCCACCGCCATCCCTGCCACCACTACTACAACCATCACACTACCACCACAACCCCTCACCACTATTGTTATCACCACCACACACTACGCCCGCTGTCCCAGGGTTGGATAGCGACCAGAGAAAGGACTGAAACAAGAGTTAAAGGAGGAATATAAAAGAGGGAGAGGGAGTAAAGGTAAAATGGAGAGAGGAAATGGGAGGGAAGGGAGAAGTGGAAAAGAGAAGAAAGGATGAGAGGAGACAGCTAGAACAAGCTTTGCAAAACAAGGCTGAAAATGCCACATTATCTAAACAGTAACAACAGCAGCCAGGTATTCTACAATATCTTATTAACAAAAGCAAGCTATCTTAGGTAAGGTCTACATTATACTACTAAAACATATACGATATCCGAGGCTAAGTGGATGAATTTACTCTCAGAAATACGATAACTCACGAGTATACGGTGTCTTATTCTCAAAAATTACGATATCTTACAAGTATTTGGTGCCTTAATCTCAAAAATACGAAATATCACGAAAGTGTATGGTATCTTACTCTCAAAAATACGATATCTCATGAGAACGTACGACATCTTAGTAAAAAATACGATCTCTCTCAAAAACGTACGGTATGTCATTGTCAAAAAAATACGATATCTCACAAAAAACGTACTGAATTTCATTGTAAAAATACGGTATCTGAGGGCAGGTGTCCGCTGCTAATGCCGCGTAAAGCACAGTATCTCACGTTGATAAGACACATAGGCAACAGTTAGGCATCTTTATTCCGAAACGGTTCGCCTACACAGTAGGCTTCTTCAGTCGAGTACAGAAAGTAGGCAGGAGCAGTAGAGGTGTGAAGACGATGTATCAGTCCATCACTCTTGAAGACGCAGATTTGAGGT
The DNA here is from genome assembly GCA_009830355.1 of Cherax destructor. Taxonomy (NCBI): domain Eukaryota; kingdom Metazoa; phylum Arthropoda; class Malacostraca; order Decapoda; family Parastacidae; genus Cherax; species Cherax destructor. Next base: position 41,271 of record WNWK01009928.1, on the reverse strand, counting down.
TGTCACTATACCATAATGATAGTCACTGTCAGACACTGCAACACAATGGTATCTTGGTACAGAAAACATATTGGACAACTTTTTCAAGTGAGAAGGTTGGATCTGAGAGAGACGTGACCTCTCAGTGATTACATTCTTGTAGCACTCCGCACCTCTCCTTCCCACAGTATATAAGTCTCCACACTGTCACTATAGAGCAGAACCATTCTCCAGGTTGAGGGACTGACCACCTCAAATCTACGTCTTCAAGGTTGATGGACTGATTACATCTCTACTGTACCTGCCTACTTTCTGTACTCGACTGAAGAAGCCTACTGTGTAGGCCTAACTGTTGCACACATGTCTTACCAGCACAGTATCTCACTAGAAGTTTGATAATAGGATCTCGTAAGTCCTACTACTACTAACACAATATCGATGTTATTTGTAAAGTGCGACTTGTCCCAAGTGTTGTCATTAAAAACGCAATTTGTCCCCCAAATGTTTTTAAAATTATTATTTGTCCTAAGCGTTGGTGTTGTGTGTGGCAGAGTCGTAGAGCGCTGCAGAAAGTCACCTTTAATGGTGGACGCTTCTGGGAAACGTGCAAATCGCATTTACTGCAGATGAAATTTATTTACCACGAGGCTGAGACGTCCGGCTTACAAGAGACGGGCGCAGTAGTGTCTATTGATCTTGTACTGACGAACCTACTGACCCAAACCTCACTCAAGATAAACCACTGATACCGTATAAGCTAGTTCCTTATCAGTGTGAATTAAGATCTAGAAATATGGCTGTTCCCACTACAGTATTTATTTTGATGTAGTTACCATCCTTGTACGTAGAAAGGAGCTTGAATATACCTACGTAAACTATGTGATGGCAGAATTGGGAACTGATATAAGTGTCCGGGGCCCAAGACTGTTCAACAGCCTCCCACAAGGTATAAGGGGCATTACCAATAGACCCCTGGTTGTCTTCAAGAGGGAGCTGGACAGATACCTAAAGTCAGTGCCAGATCAGCCGGGCTGTGGTTCGTACGTTGGACTACGTGCGGCCAGCAGTAACAGCCTCTTTGATCAGGCCCTGATCCACCAGGAGGCCTGGTGGTGGACCGGGCCGCGGGGGCGTTGATCCCCGGAATACCCTCCAGGTAGGTAGCTTAGTGCTAGGTTCACTTGTGTAAATATAACTCTTGGACTTTGCTAATATCAAAGTGATCATTTTTAATTTTTATGAACTTTGAGATCTTGCTAACTGTGCACATTAGTTACAAATAATGACTTGCTGATATCGTTCAGTTACTTCATCAAGTATTATTGTATATCTTCACGACTACGGTGCTCTTCACACTAACTCCAAGACTGATTACCTCATCTGTTGTATATAGTTCTTCTGTCTTCCATTCATGTCCTAGAATTTGTACTGATAAAGCCACTGGAGGGCGAAACGTCTTCAATAAAGATACCCAGATGTTGCACATGTGTCTAATTTTCATCATTACTGTATATAATAAATTTTATTACTAAATTGAAGAATTTGTTAAGTTTCCCCTCGATTTACAACTGCTTATCATGTTTACGTTCTCACTTGAGTCGTTTCATTGATCTTATGTACAGTGCGAGATGTAAACTATGACTGTTGTGTTAGAGGTGTAATGTGCTTGATCAGAGACCAGCTAGGGTGAAGAGTATGACACAGGGTGAAGAGTATGACACGGGGTGAAGAGTATGACACAGGGTGAAGGGTATGACACGGGGTGAAGAGTATGACACGGGGTGAAGAGTATGACACGGGGTGAAGAGTATGACACAGGGTGAAGGGTATGACACGGGGTGAAGAGTATGACACAGGGTGAAGAGTATGACACAGGGTGAAGAGTATGATACGGGGTGAAGAGTATGACACAGGGTGAAGAATATGACACAGGGTGAAGAGTATAACACAGGGTGAAGAGTATGACACGGGGTGAAGAGTATGACACAGGGTGAAGAGTATGACACAGGGTGAAGAGTATAACACAGGGTGAAGAGTATGACACGGGGAGAAGAGTATGACACAGGGTGAAGAGTATGACACAGGTAGAATTGGGAAGGGCCGTGAGGAGTGCTAAAGTACAATCAAAGACGGTGTAATAAAGCTGTTGTTGACAAAGTCAGATGAGTCTGTGTCAAAGGTGGGGCTGTCAGCGAGGAGGTTAAAGAAAGGGCGTTAGAACAGTGACGACGCCAGAGGTGTACTGTCATAGTATATCCATAATGTTAGAGCAGTGACGACGCCAGAGGTGTACTGTCATAGTATATCCATAATGTTAGAGCAGTGACGACGCCAGAGGTGTACTGTCATAGTATATCCATAATGTTACTGTTCACGGACTGGACTTGAGATGTGTATTTAACTAGAATTCATAGAAACACTAATATTGATTTAACCTTTTTTTTATATATTTAAGTGTACAGCTTCAAGACCTTGCATATGTATTTATAGAAACAAATCTCATTAAAAGAAGACTTTCTGTAGAGCCAGCCAGCTCATTAATACTGTATCCAATAAAACAGTCTAGCTACGGTATTTACATGACGAGGTTCTTATGTCGATAGCAGACCCAGCTGTCACTTGGGTTATTCCTTCTTTATCGACTGTCTGCAGCTAAGACACTTCTTGGGTTATTCCTTGTTTATCGACTGTCTGCAGCTAAGACACCTCTTGGGTTATTCCTTGTTTATTGACTGTCTGCAGCTAAGACACCTCTTGGGTTATTCCTTGTTTATCGACTGTCTGCAGCTAAGACACCTCTTGGGTTATTCCTTGTTTATCGACTGTCTGCAGCTAAGACACCTCTTGGGTTATTCCTTGTTTATCGACTGTCTGCAGCTAAGACACCTCTTGGGTTATTCCTTGTTTATCGACTGTCTGCAGCTAAGACACCTCTTGGGTTATTCCTTGTTTATCGACTGTCTGCAGCTAAGACACCTCTTGGGTTATTCCTTGTTTATCGACTGTCTGCAGCTAAGACACCTCTTGGGTTATTCCTTGTTTATCGACTGTCTGCAGCTAAGACACCTCTTGGGTTATTCCTTGTTTATCGACTGTCTGCAGCTAAGACACCTCTTGGGTTATTCCTTGTTTATCGACTGTCTGCAGCTAAGACACCTCTTGGGTTATTCCTTGTTTATCGACTGTCTGCAGCTAAGACAACTCTTGGGTTATTCCTTGTTTATCGACTGTCTGCAGCTAAGACACCTCTTGGGTTATTCCTTGTTTATCGACTGTCTGCAGCTAAGACTCCTCTTGGGTTATTCCTTGTTTATCGACTGTCAGCAACTAAGACACTCTTGGGTTATTCCTTGTTTATCGACTGTCAGCAACTAAGACACCTCTTGGGTTATTCCTTGTTTATCGACTGTCTGCAGCTAAGACACCTCTTGGGTTATTCCTTGTTTATCGACTGTCTACAGCTAAGACACCTCTTGGGTTATTCCTTGTTTATCGACTGCAATTAAGACACCTCTTGTGTTATTCCTTGTTTATCGACTGCAATTAAGACACCTCTTGGGTTATTCCTTGTTTATCGACTGCAATTAAGACACCTCATGGGTTATTCCTTGTTTATCGACTGTCTGCAGCTAAGACACCAACTCTCACCGACAGTGACATTTTAGCCAGACACTCCTTTCTGCATGTCCCGAGGCTGCCCGGTGTTGAGCAAGTCAAACAAGGCAGGCAGGGGGGTCGTCAGGGCTGTGTACACTCCCCTTTTCCACTGCTAAACTCAAAACACCACTTGTGTGGGTTCCATTACCCTTTCCCAGCAATAACTACCTTCTCTACCCTCGCGGCACACAGAGGGAAGGGAGAAACAAGAAAGGAAAGGTGTATAGGTACGAACAGGGAAATGAAGACATGAGGTGAAAGATGGTGAAGGATGTCGAGAAGATTTAATAACTATGGGTTTTTCCATGTATGACACAGCCTACTGTAATGAATCTCTGAAATACTGTCGCATCTTCATGGGAAAACAAACTTCCTTCACACAAACACACACAGTGGAGGCAGGATCCATACATAGCTTCAAGAAGAGGTATGATAACCCTCATGGAGCAGGGAGAGAGGACCTAGTAGCGACCAGTGAAGAGGCGGGGCCAGAAGCTGCATCAACCCCTGCAACCACAATTAGGTGAGTACACACACATATACACACACACACACACACACACACGCACACACACGCACGCACGCACACACACGCACACACACACACACACTTCACCTGGCCATCAAGGGCAGAAAGTCTCAGCACACTTGATGGAGTGACTGGGACAAGTGACTGTCTGCCTGAGTGCCACTAGTGCCAACCAGAAGCATCTCCCCATCCACCACCACCACCCCACCATTCCCGGAACTACTCGCCATTAAAGGTGACTTTCTACGGCCCTCTGCGACTCCTCTGTGGAATAAGGACACAAATGCAACACCAAGAATAGATAAATAATGTTTCGAGCACTGGGAAGAGTCTTTCAATCAAAACGTCTAATAATTCAATCTCCTAAGTGTTGCATTTTCCACAGTTTGTCAGCATTAATCATACCTATTCTTGAAACTGCTCATCTCTTAAATTTCCACTGTAATATTTTCCACTATATATATATATATATATATATATATATATATATATATATATATATATATATATATATATATATATATATATATATATATATAGTGGAAAATATTACAGTGGAAATTTAAGAGATGAGCAGTTTCAAGAATAGGTATAAATTTCCTATTTCCTTCTTTCCTCTCTTTGAATTCATGCTTTGTTACAATTATCATTATTATTATTCGTATTATTATTATTATTATTATTATTATAACTACAGCCTTCTTCTGGGCCTCCTCTTGCTCCTGTCTTGAGTGACAGCGCCTGACAACCACACCGTCCTCATTTCCCCTCACTCTTCTTCCTGATCACCTCCTCCTCCTCCTTGTCTCTCGTTTATCCTCCTCCTCCTTGTCTCTCGTTTATCCTCCTCCTCCTTGTCTCTCGTTCATCCTCCTTCCTCCCAGACTTAACCCACCAATCTTCCATCTAACGTTAATTCTAGTAGTTATTCCTTCCCTCACTCTCTCTTTTATGTTTCTTCTAAGTTCATATCCTCCTGTTTGTTACTCCTCTTCATTCTATCTGCTGCAGAGTTGGGCTTGAAAGACAGCTCCTGGCCCCTCTTAAGTTGGCTTAACCTATATTTTCTGGATTATAAGGTTTTGCGTTCTATCATACCTACTCTTAAATTTGGGAATAGAGTTAAACTTCCATACCTCACTCCCTAGCTCCCTCTCTCTAACACCTGAGAGTAATGAACTACTAGCTGACTAACACCTGAGAGTAATGAACTACTAGCTGACTAACACCTGAGAGTAATGAACTACTAGCTGACTAACACCTGAGAGTAATAAAGTATTAGCTGACTAACACCTGAGAGTAATGAACTACTAGCTGACTAACACCTGAGAGTAATGAATTACTAGGTAACACCTGAGAGTAATGAAGTACTAGCTCACTAACACATCCCAGCCTCTCTAACAAGGTTCTCCTTTCTGTCCCGTTGATCCATCTTGAAATTTTAAAGACTCTTAAATCATGCCCCCTTCCCTTTGTCTTCTCCTCCACAGTGAGATAATATCTGGTTTGTGTACACCTCTGGTGCTATGTTTGTCCTGATGTTTACTCCCATTTTCTTTATCACTACCTGCTTTCGTTCTCCCGGACCGGCCCCCTTCTTGTATATACACTGGCTCTCTTTCCTTCGCGCTTGTGTGTGACTAGTTAATGGTGCGAGTTGGACCGTAACGTCGTCATACGTTACATTCTCCTACGTGCAGGTTGTGTATTAATATAGGCAGTTTAGACTACTCAGCCTTACTGTTCATGATTATTCTCTGGCTGGGAAACTCAATACCACGTTGCAAGTCCTTCACCAAATGTGCTGTTCATTATTCAATTAACTTTTTCAATTGCATTTATGTGAAAAATTGAAGTATATAGAGGAGTTTTATAAAAGAACTTGCCACAGAGAGGACAAGTGCAGAAGTCTTCAAGACAAAACTGGACAAGTATCTTCACCGGGTGACAGATCAGTCAGGCTGTGATGGATATGTGGGGCTGTAGACCAGCAGCACCAATAGCCTGGTTAAGCAGGCTAGCAACAGACGAGTCTGGTCCAAGGCCGGGCCCTAGTAGGAAAACTCTCGAAACTCATCAAAGGTATATAGTATCAAAGTATTTTACACTCCCTAAATATATACTCTACTCAACCTTAGGTTAGATTTGTCAGGAAACAGGACAAGTATTTCCTGACGCGGGTCTTAGTCATATGTGACCCACAGCTGGAGCTTTTGGTCACCTGACCGAGGCCTTCCACTGTAGCAAAATTGTAGATACACGTTAAGTACGTTCACCATCCCTAAATCCGTGCTACCCGGAGTCTACCTGGAAGGTGTTTCGGGGGTCAACGTACCTGTGGCTCAGTCCTTGACCAGGCCTCGCAGTAGATCAGGGCCTGATCAACCAGGCTGTTACTGCTGGTCGCATGTAGTCCAACGTACGAACCACAGCCAGGCTAGTCGGATACTGACTTTAGGTATCCGTCCAGCTCCGTCTTAAAGGCAGTCAGGGGTCTACTGATAATTCCCTTTATGGCTGGTGGGAGGCTGTTGAACAGTCTTGGGCCTCGGACACTTACCGTGTGTCTGATCAATCATTTCCTGTCTAGGTGCTTATTAGCATCTTCTATATAATGTACTCTATAGCTTCTGATATACATGTTAGTGACACCAAGGTTGTATGAGACAAAGAAGGAAACATTCACCATCACTCAGTCAACAGCTGCTAGGTTTGTAGCTCAAGCTGTCCTCCTGTCTCTTGAACTATAGGACAACTTAAGAGGCACATCAGGTCCCCTGTCTTCTATGTTATTTTTGCCCTATAATCTACAGGGCAAAAATAAATACAGTATATTAGGAGAGGGAAACTGAGGCGCCATTTTAAGTTTCACATTTGTGTGCGACTCACAAGTTTTATCTTGAAACACGTATGAAACAATGATCCTTTGTACTGCTAATAATAGTAATAATCTTACCAATTGTTATTAAATTCACGGATAACTGCTAAACATCTTTTGTCTCGCAAGAGCCAGAAAATAATAATAATAATAATAATAATAATCGTACCAATTATAATTGGTACGATTATATTATTATTTAATAATTATAAAATTTAGGGAAATTGCTAGAGCTTTTGTATAGTTTTGTGTTAAATAACTCATTTATAATACTAGAACAACTTATATCATACCTGTGACTGACTTTCAGAGATCTACCCTGGCAGCCCGGCCTGAGGCTAGGATTCCTTGTTGACTGTTTGATCAACCTGGTTGTTGCTGCTAGCGGTTCGTCTGTAGCTCGGTCACCACCATTAATGTACACTCCAAACCAATTGCTTTTTTTAATATTTAGAAAGTGAGTGTGGGTAGTGAGTAGTAGGACGCTGCAAGATAGATGGGCGGGGACGAGGGGGGTGGTGGCACGTCTTGTACTGCTGTTTCTCTGACCTCTTATGTGCGTAGCAGGTGCTCTCTCTGTGTACTCACCTAGTTGTGCTTGCAGGGGTTGAGTCACAGCTCCTGGCCCCGCCTCTTCAATGGTCGCTATTAGGTCACTCTTTCTGCTCCATGAGCTTTATCATGCCTGAGAGAGAGAGAGAGAGAGAGAGAGAGAGAGAGAGAGAGAGAGAGATGAGGAGGGGGTTTGAAAGAGGGAGAAGACAGGAAGGAAAGAATGAAGAAAAGTCAGTAAAACAAAAAAGGGAGAGAGGTGAAGTGGAACAAGGACGAAAGGGATATTAGGAAGTAGAAGAGATTAAGTGATGGAAGGAAAGGTAGCTGGAGGAGGAAAGTAAAGGAATAAAGATAAGGGAAGGAGGGAAAGAAGGGAGAGATGAAATGGAGGAAAAGAATGAATGAAGGGAAGCAGAGAAAGGGAGTGAGAGAAGGAAAAACAGCGAGGCGTGGATAATGAGAAAGATAAGAGAAGGAGGTAGAGAGATGGAGGTAATATAGAGGCACTGAGGCAGAGGATGACGGAAATTTGAGGAAATGAGGAAGGGAAGGAGAGGGAGGGAGAGAGAAGAGAGAGTTAGGGAAAGAGAGGAATAGAGAAATAACTTAGAGTTAGGAAAACAGGAGAGAAAAAAGATGTCAATTTATGGAGAGGGATAGTGTTAAGGGATGGAAAGAATGAGGAAGAGACAGAGGACAAAAGAGGAAAAAAGGGAGGGAAGGTAGAGGGGCGGGGGATGGAATAAGGCCAGTGTGTCAGTCTGTCTTCTGGCGGCAGTGACACCACCTGACAAATACACCAACTAACATCAACACAAAAACAAAAAAAAGTTGCAGCAACAGCAAGACCAGCAAAAACAGTAGTAACAGCAAAAACAGTAGCAGCAGCAGCAGCCTCAGCAGCAGGAAAAGCATAATAGCAGCAGCACGAAAAGCAGCAGTAGAAGCAGTAGCAGAAGCAGTAGCAGAAGCAGTAGCAGGACTAACAATAACAGGCTGGACCTACTTCAACTAGTAAATTACTCCGCTGGTGCCTCCGCCTACCACTGTTCCCCGTCATCTGTCACCAGTATACAAGTGCCATCTCCGCGATGCTGCACTTTTACCAAGATTGATGCACTGAACACGTCGACCCCAGCCTGAGGGACTGATTACCTCAAACTCACCTTCCACAGTTTCTCTGCTCTGGACTGAAAAAAAACTGACGAAATGTTTTCAGAATAAGGATTCCCAAGTGTTGCACAAGTGACTTAATCATCGCCTTGTCAGTTTCTAAGGCAATTATTCAAAATTAGTAAAGCACTTTGACCGCGTAAGTCACTTAGCATTCATAGCCAAATAAAATTTCTTAAGTGGCAGCAGCGTTGAACACACATGAAAACAGCGGTGAACACTCATGAAAGCAGCGGTAAACACACATGAAAGCAGCGGTGAACACACATGAAAGCAGCGGTGAACACTCATGAAAGCAGCGGCGAACACTCATAAAAGAAGCGGTGAACACTCATGAAAGCAGCGGCGAACACTCATGAAAGCAGCGGCGAACACTCATGAAAGCAGCGGCGAACACTCATGAAAGCAGCGGCGAACACTCATGAAAGCAGCGGCGAACACACATGAAAGCAGCGGCGAACACTCATGAAAGCAGCGGCGAACACACGTGAAAGCAGCGGCGAACACTCATGAAAGCAGCGGTGAACACACGTGAAAGCAGCGGCGAACACTCATGAAAGCAGCGGTGAACACACATGAAAGCAGCGGCGAACACTCATGAAAGCAGCGGTGAACACACATGAAAGCAGCGGTGAACACACATGAAAGCAGCGGCGAACACTCATGAAAGCAGCGGTGAACACACATGAAAGCAGCGGTGAACACACATGAAAGCAGCTGGAGATTCGTCTGTAAAAACTTGCATTTGTGGTCACAGTGGTGCCTATGCTAACCTTCCTATGGTGTAGAAATATACCTAGTTGGATGAATCTTATTGTATCCAGCTGGCCCAGTGGCTAGCGCGTCGGTCTGGAGTTTCATGACTCTCTGATCGCGGGTTCTAACCCCGCCCGTGGTATGGTTTGTTTGCAATCGTGTCATTACGATTTCATGAGTCAAGTTAGGTTAGATAAATACACGAGTGAGAGGGGTTGGATTTGAGGGGAAACGCACTCGAGTTAATAGAGTTATCAAAGCGTATTTCATGGGCAACACTGATAATGGCTTGGGCGAACATATTTTAGTGGGTTTGGGTTTGACAAGGACTTGCCAAGTATGGGCCAGTAGTCCTGCTGCAGTGTTCCTCCTTTATGTTCTTATATGCCCGCGGTAGAATCTTGGTACAGAGAATACCATCATCAACTACTCTGCTAACCTCTGGACCAACACACACATGTGACCTACTTCTACAAGTAGGTCACCTTACTCCTTAAGTGACCATCTTCGTATTTATGCTTCCGATTCATGCAGACTACGGTGGTGACCACCACCATCGAAGATGAGGGACTCATCACCTCATCTTCTACTGTCTCCTGTTATAACACCTTCGCCTGAGTACCTCTGTACTGAATACCATTACTGCTACCATACCAACAACACCAAAAACAGCAGCAGCACAAAGACCAGCAGTAGCTAGTAGTAGTAGTAGTAGCAGTAACATTAGTATTAGCACTAGTAGAAGTATTAGCAGCAGTAGTAGTAGTAGTATTAGCAGTAGTAGTAGTATTAGCAGTAGTAGTAGTAGTAGTATTAGCAGTAGTAGTAGTAGTATTAGCAGTAGTAGTATTAGCAGTAGTAGTAGTAGTAGAAGTAGTAGTAGCAGTAACATTAGTATTAGCACTAGTAGAAGCATTAGCAGCAGCAGTAGTAGTAGTAGTATTAGCAGTAGTAGTAGTATTAGCAGTAGTAGTAGTAGTATTAGCAGTAGTAGTAGCAGATAGTAGCAGAAGAGCTAGCTAGTATTCAGACATAGAGTAGCATAGCAGCAGCAGAGTGTAGTAGTAGCACAGTAAGCAGTAGTAGTATTAGCAGTAGTAGAGGCATTAGCAGCAGTAGTAGTAGTAGTATTAGCAGTAGTAGTAGTAGTATTAGTAGTAGTAGTAGTAGTATTAGCAGTAGTAGTAGTAGTATTAGCAGTAAGTAGTAGTAGATAGCAGTAGTAGTGGAGTAGTAGTAGTAGTATAGTAGAGTAGTTAGGTAGTAGTAGCAGTGGTAGTAGTAGTTAGTGGTAGTAGTAGTTAGTGGTAGTAGTAGTTAGTGGTAGTAGTAGTTAGTGGTAGTAGTAGTTAGTGGTAGTAGTAGTGTAGTAGTAGTAAGTGTAGAATGAATAGTGTAATAATGATAGTAGTGAAGTATATGTAGTATGTAGTAGTGAGGTATAGTCAGTTGTGTCAGTGAGAGGTATATATGTCAGTTGTGTCAGTGAGAGGTATATGTCAGTGTGTGTCAGTGAGAGGTATATATGTCAGTATGTGTCAGTGAGAGGTATATATGTCAGTTGTGTCAGTGAGAGGTATATATGTCAGTATGTGTCAGTGAGAGGTATATATGTCAGTTGTGTCAGTGAGAGGTATATATGTCAGTATGTGTCAGTGAGAGGTATATATGTCAGTGTGTGTCAGTGAGAGGTATATATGTCAGTATGTGTCAGTGAGAGGTATATATGTCAGTTTGTGTCAGTGAGAGGTATATATGTCAGTTTGTGTCAGTGAGAGGTATATATGTCAGTTTGTGTCAGTGAGAGGTATATATGTCAGTTGTGTCAGTGAGAGGTATATATGTCAGTGTGTGTCAGTGAGAGGTATATATGTCAGTGTGTGTCAGTGAGAGGTATATATGTCAGTATGTGTCAGTGAGAGGTATATATGTCAGTGTGTGTCAGTGAGAGGTATATATGTCAGTGTGTGTCAGTGAGAGGTATATATGTCAGTGTGTGTCAGTGAGAGGTATATATGTCAGTGTGTGTCAGTGAGAGGTATATATGTCAGTTTGTGTCAGTGAGAGGTATATATGTCAGTATGTGTCAGTGAGAGGTATATATGTCAGTGTGTGTCAGTGAGAGGTATATATGTCAGTTGTGTCAGTGAGAGGTATATATGTCAGTGTGTGTCAGTGAGAGGTATATATGTCAGTGTGTGTCAGTGAGAGGTATATATGTCAGTTGTGTCAGTGAGAGTATATATGTCAGTATGTGTCAGTGAAGGTATATATGTCAGTTGTGTCAGTGAAGAGGTATATATGTCAGTTGTGTCAGTGAGAAGTATATATGTCAGTTGTGTCAGTGAGAGTATATATCAGTTGTGTCAGTGAGAAGGTATATATGTCAGTTGTGTCAGTGAGAGTATATATGTCAGTTGTGTCAGTGAGAGATATATATGTCAGTGTGTGTCAGTGAGGTATATATGTCAGTGTGTGTCAGTGAGAGTATATATGTCAGTTGTGTCAGTGAGAGAGTATATATGTCAGTTGTGTCAGTAAAGTATATATGTCAGTTGTGTCAGTAAAGTATATATGTCAGTTGTGTCAGTGAAAGTATATATGTCAGTGTGTGTCAGTGAAAGTATATGTCAGTATGTGTCAGTGAAGGTATATATGTCAGTGTGTCAGTGAAGTATATATGTCAGTTGTGTCAGTGAAGTATATATGTCAGTGTGTGTCAGTAGAAGTATATATGTCAGTATGTGTCAGTGAGAGTATATATGTCAGTTGTGTCAGTGAGAAGTATATATGTCAGTTGTGTCAGTGAAAGTATATATGTCAGTTGTGTCAGTGAGAGAGTATATATGTCAGTTGTGTCAGTGAGAAGTATATATGTCAGTGTGTGTCAGTGAAGTATATATGTCAGTGTGTGTCAGTGAGAGTATATATGTCAGTATGTGTCAGTAGAAGATATATGTCAGTGTGTCAGTGAGAGGTATATATGTCGAGTGTGTGTCAGTGAAGGATATATGTCAGTGTGTGCAGTGAAGGATATATGTCAGTTGTGTCAGTAGAAGGTATATATGTCAGTATAGTGTCAGTGAGAAGTATATATGTCGAGTGTGTGTCAGTAGAAGGTATATATGTCAGTGTGTGTCAGTAGAAAGAGTATATATGTCAGTGTGTGTCAGTGAGAAGTATATATGTCAGTTGTGTCAGTAGAGAGTATATATGCAGTGTGTGTCAGTAGAAGAGTATATATGTCAGTGTGTCAGTGAAGATATATGTCAGTATGTGTCAGTAGAGAATATATATGTCAGTGTGTGTCAGTGAGAGGTATATATGTCAGTGTGTGTCAGTGAGAGGTATATATGTCAGTATGTGTCAGTGAGAGGTATATATGTCAGTGTGTGTCAGTGAGAGGTATATATCAGTGTGTGTCAGTGAGAGGTATATATGTCAGTTTAAATGGAAGGATCATTCAGGGAGAGTGTGTTGACGAAACTGAGCAAGTCACAGCTGCTCCACTAAACCACTATCTGTTAAGAAGCCATAAAGTGAATCTGCGTTAAAGGTGGGACTTTAAGAGAGGAAGGCAAGTAAAGCAGGGGAATCAGTGTATTGAAGCTGAGAGGAAGGCAGGCAGTGTTGTGAAGCTGAGAGGAAGGCAGGCAGTGTTGTGAAGCTGAGAGGAAGGCAGGCAGTGTTGTGAAGCTGAAGGAAGGCAGGCAGTGTTTGAAGCTGAAGGAAGGCAGGCAGTGTTGTGAAGCTGAGAGGAAGGCAGGCAGTGTTGTGAAGCTGAGAGGAAGGCAGGCAGTGTTGTGAAGCTGAGAGGAAGGCAGGCAGTGTTGTGAAGCTGAGAGGAAGGCAGGCAGTGTTGTGAAGCTGAGAGGAAGGCAGGCAGTGTTGTAAGCTGAGAGAAGGCAGGCAGTGTTGTAAGCTGAAGGAAGGCAGGCAGTGTTGTGAAGCTGAGAGGAAGGCAGGCAGTGTTGTGAAGCTGAGAGGAAGGCAGGCAGTGTATTGAAGCTGAGATGAAGGCAGGCAGTGTTGTGAAGCTGAGAGGAAGGCAGGCAGTGTATTGAAGCTGAGAGGAAGGCAGGCAGTGTTGTGAAGCTGAGAGGAAGGCAGGCAGTGTTGTAAGCTGAGAGAGAGGCAGGCAGTTATTGAAGCTGAGAAAGGCAGGCAGTGTTGTGAAGCTGAGAGGAAGGCAGGCAGTGTATTGAAGCTGAGTGGAAGGCAGGCAGTGTTGTGAAGCTGAGAGGAGGGCAGGCAGTGTTGTGAAGCTGAGAGGAAGGCAGGCAGTGTATTGAAGCTGAGTGGAAGGCAGGCAGTGTTGTGAAGCTGAGAGGAGGGCAGGCAGTGTTGTGAAGCTGAGAGGAAGACAGGCAGTGTTGTGAAGCTAGAGAAGGCAGGCAGTGTTGTAAGCTGAGAGGAAGGCAGCAGTGTTGTAAGCTGAGAGGAAGGCAGACAGAGTTGTAAGCTGAAGGAAGGCAGGCAGTGTTGTGAAGCTGAGAGGAAGGAGATGTGAAGCTGAGAAAGGCAGTGTTGTGAAGCTGAGAGGAAGGCAGGCAGTGTTGTGAAGCTGAGAGGAAGGCAGGCAGTGTTGTGAAGCTGAGAGGAAGGCAGGCAGTGTTGTGAAGCTGAGAGGAAGGCAGGCAGTGTTGTGAAGCTAGAGAAGGCAGGCAGTGTTGTGAAGCTGAGAGGAAGGCAGGCAGTGTTGTGAAGCTGAGAGGAAGGCAGGCAGTGTTGTGAAGCTGAGAGGAAGGCAGGCAGTGTTGTGAAGCTGAGAGGAAGGCAGGCAGTGTTGTGAAGCTGAGAGGAAGGCAGGCAGTGTTGTGAAGCTGAGAGGAAGGCAGGCAGTGTTGTGAAGCTGAGAGGAAGGCAGGCAGTGTTGTGAAGCTGAGAGGAAGGCAGGCAGTGTTGTGAAGCTGAGAGGAGGGCAGGCAGTGTTGTGAAGCTGAGAGGAAGGCAGGCAGTGTTGTGAAGCTGAGAGGAGGGCAGGCAGTGTTGTGAAGCTGAGAGGAAGGCAGGCAGATTGTGAAGCTGAGAGGAAGCAGGCAGTGTTGTGAAGCTGAGAGGAAGGCAGGCAGTGTTGTAAGCTGAGAGGAAGGCAGGCAGTGTTGTAAGCTGAGAAGGAAGGCAGGCAGTGTTGTGAAGCTGAGAGGAAGGCAGGCAGTGTTGTGAAGCTGAGAGGAAGGCAGGCAGTGTTGTGAAGCTGAGAGGAAGGCAGGCAGTGTTGTGAAGCTGAGAGGAAGGCAGGCAGTGTTGTGAAGCTGAGAGGAAGGCAGGCAGTGTTGTGAAGCTGAGAGGAAGGCAGGCAGTGTTGTGAAGCTGAGAGGAAGGCAGGCAGTGTATTGAAGCTGAGAGGAAGGCAGGCAGTATTCTGATGCAGAGATAGACAGGCAGTGTTCTGAGACACAGGGGTGGGCAGACAGTGTTTTGAAGCAGAGAGAGAAGGGCAGACAGTGTTTTGAAGCAGAGAGAGAAGGGCAGACAGTGTTTTGAAGCAGAGAGAGAAGGTCAGACAGTGTTTTGAAGCAGAGAGAGAAGGTCAGACAGTGTTTTGAAGAAAGAGAGAAGGTCAGACAGTGTTTTGAAGCAGAGAGAGAAGGTCAGACAGTGTTTTGAAGCAGAGAGAGAAGGTCAGACAGTGTTTTGAAGCAGAGAGAGAAGGTCAGACAGTGTTTTGAAGCAGAGAGAGAAGGTCAGACAGTGTTTTGAAGCAGAGAAGGTCAGACAGTGTTTTGAAGCAGAGAGAGAAGGGCAGACAGTGTTTTGAAGCAGAGAGAGAAGGTCAGACAGTGTTTTGAAGCAGAGAGAGAAGGTCAGAGTGTTTTGAAGCAGAGAGAGAAGGGCAGACAGTGTTTTGAAGCAGAGAGAGAAGGGCAGACAGTGTTTTGAAGCAGAGAGAGAAGGGCAGACAGAGTTTTGAAGCAGAGAGAGAAGGGCAGACAGTGTTTTGAAGAAGAGAGAGAAGGGCAGAAAGTGTTTTGAAGAAGAGAGAGCGAAGGGCAGACAGTGTTTTGAAGCAGAGAGGACAGTTAAAGTGTCAGCAGCAGTTATCTAGGTATGGTGGACAGTCAGCACAAACTGACGCTCCAAGTATGAGACCTCTTCTAATAATAATAATAATTGTTTATCTGTAGTAAGAATCGGTTGCCCTTAACCAACAGCGAAGGAAGGAAGATAACCAGCAGCTTAAACAAAGTAGAACAGCATATTGGTGACTTAACCTGACCTTCGTCCAAATGGATTTCCAAAAATACAATAATAAAGTAGCCGATAGAGCTAGTCTGATATCTTATTTTAATTTATAAGATACCTTGATATATATCATAGGTTATTATACTGTCTATATATTGTTCAGTAAATGGAGAATGAAGCACACAGTGTTCTTGAGTGACCATAAGGCAGACCTTTAGTTTGATCGTCATGTGTCTACCGAACTGTAACAAGAACTTGTAACCAATTTTAACCCTGGCTACAACATTGAAAGTTGCTCAGTAAGTGTACTTATCTGTACTTCCACTGATCAACTCAGGCTTCTATATACATGCATTACACAACCTGTACATAGGTGAGAGAAGGTTACGACGACGTTTCGGTCCGACTTTGACCATTTACAAAGTAACACTAATATAATTTAGCATTACTGCTAAATTCAGATTCATTATTTAAAGCAAAGAAGGCAAGGTAGACTAAGAGATTCAAAAAGCGTCTGGAGGCGACGATTATGTTATTAGCCTTACTAACGTCTGTGATAATTCCATAGATATTATGATAATGATGACGGTCAGGGAAGCCACGAAATAACGGAGACACAATTATTACCTTGGCGATCCCACAATGAAAGGATATTAAATTCTGCACACAGACTTTCACCGGGGATAACCCAATGTCTTCCAGACACAAATACATACAGGGCTTGGACAAAACGTAAACAACGTGGAGTTGGTCCTTCATTAGCAGCTAAAACAACACTACTTCATCTAGGAATTGATTCACATAACATTTGAATATCCAGGGGAATTTTGAGTCATTCCACAAGCTAAACCTGTTCTAACTCTCCCAAAGACGACGGTGCAGAAGTTCCTGACTCCTGTTCCAACTGACCCCACAGATGCTCCATAATATTTACACTGTGGGGGCCAATACAAGTGTTCGACTTCACTTTCATGTTCATGACAATTTAGAACAACTCGAGCTGTGAACTGGTGCATTATCGTCTTGGAAGATAACACTTATAACACGTGTAACACACATAAATTGATTATTCAGGCATTCGATAGTTATTAGCAGGTGTTTATATTTTGTCCAACCCCTGTATCTTGGCCTCGTTTTGAGAGTTGCAATATCCTCGGAAATCGACCAAGGTTGCCAGATTGAGGGGAAGCCCTCAAAGCAATGAGGGGAAACCTTAAGAGTAAAATAGTTTTCATATAGAGGGGCTTGGTATTACAAAATCTCTGTGATGTTCATAGTTTAAACTGTCTTATTCACCTTGACGTTCAGGTGGCTTAACTCTCCTTGTTGCCAACTTTGTATCACACCATCGTTACTCATTTACTAAATTGTAATACATTACTTATAAAATCGTAATAACACGACTGTAAACCAACCAACCAAACCTGGAGTTTTACAGCTCGCTCGCCATGGGTTTAAACCCCACCCGTTCCGTGGTCTATATTTTTTGGGGACCTATCTTTAAACATGAACTTAGGGCATTTATTTGACTGGTTGTATATAAACACTGCATTCATTCTACCAGGTTGTCTATATTTTAAACGTCCCAGACATAGTAGCAGTAGTTATAACATTTCAGGGAAAACTCAAAGTTCTCCCTGAAGCTGTTTGAAAATTATATATATATATATATATATATATATATATATATATTAACAGTGCAGTGGTCTCCCAGCGAGGCAGGGTGACCCGACAAAGAAGGAAGCACTAGTTGCTGGTGAGGGGCTCCGTTTCCCCCAGGGACTGTATGACTCCTATGGGTTTAGTGCTACCCCATAAATACAATATACAGTATTGGTCCCGTCACGGTACTGTATCAGTGTTTTGCAGGTACATATACAGCTTTGCCTTGAACCTTGAGAGGAATCAAAGCGCAGGTCTAGACCTAGATGACCTGTTGTGTCATCTGCGTCAACAACAGTGGTAAGAGATCCCCAAGACGTGTGTAAAATTCATTCAGTGATCGAGTTTTACGATAACAACAGAGGTCAGTCTTCTTCGACAACAAGTGTTTAACTTTATAAAGTGAAGTTGAGTCTCCCCTTAAGTTTACACAATTTGTTTAACCTTTTATTTACCTTCAGTCCTCGTTCTGCATAGGTATGATGTCTGTACTTCTATTCAGGGGTTCTTAACCGGGGGTACTCATACTCCATGGGGGGTATGGGACTCCATCTCTGAATAATTTAAAAAAAAAAAAAAATGCTACCTTTACCTTTGATATACCTTTGAAGAGTTTCGAGAGTTTAGCTACTCTAGGAGCCCGGCCATGGGCCAGGCTCGCCTGGTGCTTGCCTGGTCTACCAGGTTGTTGCTGCTGGAGGCCCTCTGCCCCACATACATCACAGCCTGATTGATCTGGCACCTGATGAAGATACTTGTCCAGTTTCCTCTTGAAGGCTTCTACACTGGTTCCAGCAGTGTTTCTGATATCTTCTGCTAAGATGTTGAATAATCTCTGACCGCGGATGTTGATACAGTGTTCCCTTATTGTCCCCACCGCACCCCTGCTCCTCACTGGGTTTAGATTAGAATAAACTATCAGCTATGCTGTTGCTAGCTATCCATATGTAAAGTTAAACCCAGATAGTGACATCTTTTGAAACCATACTGGAACCTAATAGAACTGATGGTGATTTCCAGTCTGGTGAAGGGGGTCTGGGCACATATTGGGCAACCCATTGAAGGTATATAATGGTAAAAATGTTAAGAACCGCTGATCTAATGTATCTTTGTCACTAACTTCTTATTCCAGTACAATACGAGGTTGTGATGCTCACTCAAGATTTCAAATTCATTCCAGTTCTGGGTCACTATTTTGGCTTAATGTATCTTTTAATGCAAAATTACAGCAAGGAGAGTTGAATGATAGATCTAGGCCTTTCGTGTAGCAATCAAGACATCACCAGGAGCTTACAGTGTTGCAGAAACGAGTAGGAAGCTCAAGAAGATTCATTTTGGGACTTCCTACTTATTTCTAATGTGTTGACTGTAATACAAAAATCTTAGAGCTATCATTCAACTCTCTCCTGTGGTTATTTTGAATCTTCTATCGCTCGTTCGCGATTATTTCCTATCTTTTAATATTTGTGGTATCCTTAAAATATAAGATTATTCTTGGTATAGATCCAGTATGTACTTTATTCTGTCCTGTTAGCCATCATTCTCTCTCAGGAATGTACATTTTTGTGACGACTATCACATATGTATACGGGGAAATAAGCTACTCTGTTACAAACAGTACAAATACTTCCTTACAATAATAATAATAATAATAATAATTTATTTTATCATGATACAATATTTGTACATAGATGGGCGACATTTAGTTGTGCTGCAGAAAGTCCATAGTTAGGCAGAGCATTCCGGGCAAGCTGTATAATTATGGCGGATGTTTGCTTATTACAGACAAGTCTGCTAGTTGTGTTAGGTATTTGTCCTGCTTGCAGGCTGTGAAGGTCAGCTATAAAGTGAGAGTAGTTTAGTATGCAGTCCGCCCTCCTCTCTTTATATTCTTAGTTCCTCTCCTCCCCGTATTCTATCTCCCCTCCTTATATTTCTAGCTCCTCTCCTCCCCGTATTCTATCTCCCCTCCTCGTGTCTTCATTCTCTCCTCCCGTTTAGATCTTCCTCTTTATCAGCCATTCTTCTGGTAAGAGCTTCATTTATTCAGAAACAGGTGGAATAATAAATAGTGGGAGTCGGTAACAGGTGGGAAGAAATAGTAAATGCATCGAGACATCTCATTTCAGACACAAACAAAATAAAGGCATGTGATAATTGCTTTGAAAACCGACCAGTTGAAGATTGAGACACTTATGCAACATATGGGAATCGTTATTAAGGAAACGTTTCGCCACACAGTGGCTTCTTCAGTCCAATACAAAGCAGAGAGGGGTAAGAAGAGGAGGAGTTTGAGGTAATCAGTCCCTCAACCTTGGAGTTGGTGAAGATCACCGTAGTCGTGAAAAGTCTGAAGCAAAGGCATGACATCTCCACGACCTTCTTAACTACTACTGACCCGTGCCTCGGGTATAACCTACTTCCACTGGGGAATCCCACCTACCAGTGACAGTGTCTTCGTCTGCTACACGTCCCTGACCTGACGCCAGTATATAAGCGCCAGCCTTCATACCTTTGCTTCAGACTCCTCACGACTACGGTGATCTTCCCCTCCAAGACTGGGGGACTGATTACCTCATCTTTTGTATATAGTTCTACTGTCTTTTAATTATATCCTTGAATTTGTATTGATAAAGCCACTAGATGGCGAAACGTCTACAATAAAGATATCCAGATGTTACACACGTGTCTAATTCTTGATCTTGTCGGGATTGTATACCACACATGTACAACATATTAATGATAAACAAAACTGATACACAGATGAATAAAACATATGTGCAACATTGTCGAGACGTCTACCTTTCCGGTATTCATTATTAAAGTTACTGGATGGCGAAACATCTCTGAAATATACTCACGTAATATACTCACGTAATATACTCACGAAATATACTCACTTTGAACGCAACGCTTCTCGTCCGATCAGCGAAATTAAGCAACGTTGGGTTTGGTTAGTACTTGGATGGGTGACCGCCTGGGAACACCAAATGCTGTTGGCATAAATCTTTAGGCCTGGTCATAGACCGGGCCGCGGGGACGTTGACCCCCGGAATACCCTCCAGGTAGGTATGTCATTCATCTGCAAGTTGTACAGATCTAGAAGTTGTGAGAGGCACGGCGGCCCACCTCTTGAAACATGTTCTTTGTTGTGTAAATGCTGTGTGCTTTATGGGTTTACCAATCTTATGATGAAGATAGTGAAGATCAAACACCTTCTGATCTACATCTTTGTACTGGAGTAATGAAGCTACTGGAGGGCGAAACGTTGCCACAATATACACAAGTGTTGCACATGTGTCTAATTTGTCTAATAAGATCACAGTAAACATGTGACATCACGATATGCAAAACAACCATTGTAATGGTAAAATACAAAGCCCTCTCCTGAATTTTCCTATTATCAAGAACTTGTAAAGACAGGGCCTTGATAATGTAAGAAATCACGAAAGCGCTTATAATTTCACTATTTTTTCTACAATGGATGTTTTGCACGTGTCTAATTTATCAACTTGACGGTTCTCTGAACTATTTATCGCCATTTTCTTACTTCATTTTTACAAGTACAGTGGACCCCCGGTTTACGTACACCTCCCAACTCTAACAATTATGTAAGTGTATTTTTGTAAGTGCTTTTGTAAGTGTATTTTTGGGGGTCTAAAAGGACTAATCTAATTTACATTATTACTTATTGGAACAAATTCGTTTGGTAACGGTACTTGAACAGCATTCTGGAACGAATTAATAACGTAAACCGGGGGTCCACTGTATTTAATTTCAGTGTACATGAACAGCCTATTAATGGCTTCTTCAAAGTCAATTGGATTTGACTTTATAACAGAAATTGGTGTCCCATTTGCTGAAGTCATACAGGTTGACAATTTTCAGTCCGACAGCAGTGTAGAACTGTTGGCCTTACTATGGGGCAGTGATATTGATCTTTCGACAACGACGCATTAACGCTGATTGTACTAACGAGCCAGTAATACAGGTCTTACTAACAACGAGCCAGTAATACAGGTCTTACTAACAACGAGCCAGTAATACAGGTCTTACTAACAACGAGCCAGTAATACAGGTCTTACTAACAACGAGCCAGTAATACAGGCCTTACTAACAACGAGCCAGTAATACAGGCCTTACTAACAACGAGCCAGTAATACAGGCGTTACTAACAACGAGCCAGTAATACAGGTGTTACTAACAACGAGCCAGTAATACAGGTCTTACTAACAACGAGCCAGTAATACAGGTCTTACTAACAACGAGCCAGTAATACAGATCTTACTAACAACGAGCTAGTAATACAGGTCTTACTAACATCGAGCCAGTAATACAGGTCTTACTAACAACGAGCTAGTAATACAGGTGTTACTAACAACGAGCCAGTAATACAGGTGTTACTAACCACGAGCCAGTAATACAGGTCTTACTAACAACGAGCCAGTAATACAGGTCTTACTAACAACGAGCTAGTAATACAGGTCTTACTAACAACGAGCCAGTAATACAGGTCTTACTAACAACGAGCCAGTAATACAGGTCTTACTAACAACGAACCAGTAATACAGGTCTTACTAACAACGAGCCAGTAATACAGGTCTTACTAACAACGAGCCAGTAATACAGGTCTTACTAACAACGAGCCAGTAATACAGGTCTTACTAACAACGAGCCAGTAATACAGGTCTTACTAACAACGAGCCAGTAATACAGGTCTTACTAACAACGAGCCAGTAATACAGGTCTTACTAACAACGAGCCAGTAATACAGGCTCTTACTAACAACGAGCCAGTAATACAGGTCCTTACTAACAACGAGCCAGTAATACAGGTCTTACTAACAACGAGCCAGTAATACAGGTTTACTAACAACGAGCCAGTAATACAGGTCTTACTAACAACGAACCAGTAATACAGGTCTTACTAACAACGAGCCAGTAATACAGCTTACTAACAACGAGCCAGTAATACAGGTCTTACTAACAACGAGCCAGTAATACAGGTTTACTAACAACGAGCCAGTAATACAGGTCTTACTAACAACGAGCCAGTAATACAGGTCTTACTAACAACGAGCCAGTAATACAGGTCTTACTAACAACGAGCCAGTAATACAGGTCTTACTAACAACGAGCCAGTAATACAGGTCTTACTAACAACGAGCCAGTAATACAGGTTTACTAACAACGAGCCAGTAATACAGGTCTTACTAACAACGAGCCAGTAATACAGGTCTTACTAACAACGAGCCAGTAATACAGGTCTTACTAACAACGAGCCAGTAATACAGGTGTTACTAACAACGAGCTAGTAATACAGGTGTTACTAACAACGAGCCAATAATACAGGTCTTACTAACAACGAGCTAGTAATAGAGGTCTTACTAACAACGAGCCAGTAATACAGGTATTACTAACAACGAGCTAGTAATACAGGTATTACTAACAACGAGCTAGTAATACAGGTATTACTAACAACGAGCTAGTAATACAGGTCTTACTAACAACGAGTCAGTAATACAGGTCTTACTAACAACGAGCTAGTAATACAAGTCTTACTAACAACGAGCCAGTAATACAGGTCTTACTAACAACGAGCCAGTAATACAAGTCTTACTAACAACGAGCCAGTAATACAGGTCTTACTAACAACGAGCCAGTAATACAGGTCTTACTAACAACGAACCAGTAATACAAGTCTTACTAACAACGAGCCAGTAATACAGGTCTTACTAACAACGAACCAGTAATACAGGTCTTACTAACAACGAGCCAGTAATACAGGTCTTACTAACAACGAGCTAGTAATACAGGTCTTACTAACAACGAACCAGTAATACAGGTCTTACTAACAACGAGCTAGTAATACAGGTCTTACTAACAACGAACCAGTAATACAGGTCTTACTAACAACGAGCCAGTAATACAGGTCTTACTAACAACGAGCCAGTAATACAGGTCTTACTAACAACGAGTCAGTAATACAGGTCTTACTAACAACGAGCCAGTAATACAGGTATTACTAACAACGAACCAGTAATACAGGTCTTACTAACAACGAACCAGTAATACAGGTCTTACTAACAACGAGCCAGTAATACAGGTCTTACTAACAACGAGCCAGTAATACAGGTCTTACTAACAACGAACCAGTAATACAGGTATTACTAACAACGAACCAGTAATACAGGTCTTACTAACAACGAGCCAGTAATACAGGTCTTACTAACAACGAGTCAGTAATACAGGTCTTACTAACAACGAGTCAGTAATACAGGTCTAACTAACAACGAATCAATAACGTTGGTGTTTAAAACCCTGTAAGCTAATGCAGCAAGCTGTGATGAGATATTAAGTGATAATTAACCGTTAAGAGCTACATTATCCAGGAAACTGGTTCACAGAGGAGATAATTACCCTCAATATTGTGCAGACGTGTCAACAAACTCACGTCTGGCACCAAGCAAAACTTACGTCTGGCACCAAGCAAAACACACACACACATGAGGGCCTCGCTTATACAGCAGGTTAGGTTCCGGTCTACTACTGTAAAGCTAAAATCGCTGTAAAGTGAATCATATCCTTTCTTCAGTTTTACATGCATATAAAAGCCTGATATTTTTACACTATCATTATTAAGTGAGCAATAGAGCTAGGCCTAAAAAAATGCATATACAGTACAGACATTACTTACCATAAAGTACTTTCATCCTTGGATTATAGTGAGTTAACATATTTATTGTACGAAATCTGAATAAATGGAGAACAAGTATAATTGAACACCGCTGCATTAGTGAAACGCTGTAAAACGAAGCACTGTAAAGTCGGGTCTGCCTGTATGCGCATTCCTACCGTATTTTATTGACATTTTTCAGCAGTTAGTTAAGGTGTTTGATGTTAGGTTGAGTGATGTTGTATATAAATCGTATATTATGCACACAAGATGAAGGATTAGACATGTGCAAACATGTGTAATCCAGTGGATTTATCAACACAAGGACATAATGTGGAGAATGTAGAAGTATATACAAAAGATGAAGTAGTCAACCCCCTCAACCTTGAAGAGCACCGTAGTCTTGAAGAGACACTTCACGAGACTACGGTGCTTGTATTGATAAAGCCACTGGAGGGCGAAACGTCTACAAATAAAGATACCCAGATGTTTCCACATCTGGGTATCTTGAGGCTGAGTGATGTACTGTGAGGAAAAGTTAAGTTTAAGGTTGTATTATGTGAATTTTAATTACGTTTGGATGAAATAGTTAAGTTTGTTGTAGTTAAAGTTAGATTACCAATACGGCCTGATTAACCAGGCTGTTACCGGAGGCAGCAAGCAGTATCTCGCAGGAACCACAGTCTAGGAACATAACTTCCATCACGAAGAATATAAAATAAACACTGAGTAACTATAACCACAATACGTGAATAATACAAGTATCTCCATCATTAATATAACTAGTAATATAAACCAAGTCACAACAGCACTTGCAAAGTCTATAACTTAGACATGACCTCTGCTGCAGAATATGTAACACCTGCAATATTGCTCAGCATATAACTTCAGTTTCAAGACACATGTCTTATAATCTTACGAAGGTACAATGTCACCTGTGATATCTTAAATATTACCATCACCATATAATCTCCATTCTAATTAGCAGAGTGAAATAATCATATATATATATAGTGTATATATATATATAGTGTATATATATATATATATATATATATATATATATATATATATATATATATATATATATATATATATATATATATATTTTCAACAAGTCGGCCGTCTCCCACCGAGGCAGGGTGACCCAAAAAGAAAGAAAATCCCCAAAAAGAAAATACTTTCATCATCATTCAACACTTTCACCACACTCATACATAATCACTGTCTTTGCAGAGGAGCTCAGATACGACAGCTGAGAATTGTCCCTCCCAGCTGTCACTAACCCAGACCCCTCCTTTAAAGTGCAGGCATTGTACTTCCCATTTCCAGGACTCAAGTCCAACTAAATCAATTAACCGGTTTCCCTGAATCCCTTCACAAAATATTACCCTGCTCACACTCGAACAGATCGTCATGTCCCAAAAACCATTCGTCTCCATTCACTCCTATCTAACACGCTCACACATGCTTGCTGGAAGTCCAAGCCCCTCGCCCACAAAACCTCCTTTACCCCCTCCCTCCAACCTTTTCTAGGACGACCCCTACCCCGCCTTCCTTCCCCTACAGATTTATACGCTCTCCAAGTTATTCTACTTTGATCCATTCTCTCTAAATGACCAAACCACCTCAACAACCCCTCTTCAGCCCTCTGACAAATACTTTTAGTAACTACACACCTTCTCCTAATTTCCACATTCCGAATTTTCTGCATAATATTTACACCACACATTGCCCTTAGACAGGACATCTCCACTGCCTCCAGCCTCCTCCTCGCTGCAGCATTTGCAACCCATGCTTCACACCCATATAAGAGTGTTGGTACCACTATACTTTCGTACATTCCCTTCTTTGCCTCCATGGATAACGTTTTTTGTCTCCACAGATACCTCAACGCACCACTCACCTTTTTTCCTTCATCAATTCTATGGTTAACCTCATCCTTCATAAACCCATCTGCTGACACATCAACTCCCAAATATCTGAAAACATTTACTTCTTCCATAATCCCTCTCTCCAATGTGATATCCAATTTTTCTTTATTTAAATCGTTTGATACCCTCATCACCTTACTCTTATCTATGTTCACTTTTAACTTTCTACCTTTACACACTCTCCCAAACTCGTCCACTAACCTTTGCAACTTTTCTTTAGAATCTCCCATAAGCACAGTATCATCAGCAAAAAGTAACTGTCAACTCCCATTTTGCATTTAATTCTCCATAATTTAATCCCACCCCTCTCCCCAACACCCTAGCATTTACTTCTTTTACAACCCCATCTATAAATATATTAAACAACCATGGTGACATTACACATCCCTGTCTAAGACCTACTTTTACCGGGAAGTAATCTCCCTCTCTCCTACACACCCTAACCTGAGCCTCACTATCCTCATAAAAACTCTTTACAGCCTTCAGTAACTTACTACCTATTCCATACACTTGCAACATTTGCCACATTGCTCCCCTATCCACTCTATCATATGCCTTTTCTAAATCCATAGATGCAATGAAAACTTCTCTACCTTTATCTAAATACTGTTCACATATATGCTTCACTGTAAACACTTGATCTACACATCCCCTACCCACTCTAAAGCCTCCTTGCTCATCTGCAATCCTACTCTCTGTCTTACCTCTAATTCTTTCAATAATAACCCTGTCATATATATATATATATATATATATATATATATTATATATATATATATATATATATATAATTATTTCACTCTGCTAATTAGAATGGAGATTATATATATATATATATATATATATATATATATATATATATATATATATAACTGTAGTTTTCTGGCGGCAGTATCAGTGCAGTTATACAGTCAAATGTTATCTTATTATCTTATTCTTGACTTAAGGAAAAAAAGCACACGAGCTCTTTCGTGTGTTTATTAATCCATCTTCAGAGGAAGTGTATTTTCAATGCTATGTTTTTAGATAGTATATTCTGGTGTGTTTAAGACGTGAATGTAGATATTGTTCTTGAGGGAGACATAATGTGACCTATATATGTTAGTGAACACATTAGTATGTAGTATTGAGGTGTGTGGTGTTGTGGTATGTGGTGTGTGCTGTTGTGGTATGTGGTGTGTGCTGTTGTGGTATGTGTTGTGGTATGTGTTGTGGTGTGTGGTGGTGTTGTGGTGTGTGGTGGTGTTGTGGTGTGTGGTGGTGTTGTGGTGTGTGGTGGTGTTGTGGTGTGTGGTGGTGTTGTGGTGTGCGGTGGTGTTGTGGTGTGTGGTGGTGTTGTGGTGTGTGGTGGTGTTGTGGTGTGTGGTGGTGTTGTGGTGTGTGGTGGTGTTGTGGTGGTGTTGTTGTGGTGGTGTTGTGGTGTGTGGTGGTGTTGTGGTGGTGGTGGTGTTGTGGTGTGTGTGGTGTTGGGTGTGGGTGGTGTTGTGGTGTGTGGTGGTGTTGTGGTGTGTGGTGGTGTTGTGGTGTGTGGTGGTGTTGTGGTGTGTGGTGGTGTTGTGGTGGTGTTGTTGTGGTGGTGTTGTGGAATGTGGTGTGTGTTGTGGTATGTGATCTGTTGTGGAATGTGGTGTATTGTGATATGTTGTGGTGTGTGGAGTGTGTTGTGGTATGTGGTGGTACTGACGTATGTGGTGTGTGGTGGTGCTGAGGTGTGTGGTGGTGCTGAGGTATGTGGTGTGTGGTGGTGTTGAGGTATGTGGTGGTGCTGTGGTATGTGGTGATGCTGAGGTATGTGGTGGTGCTGAGGTATGTGGTTGTTGGTGTGTGGTGGTGCTGAGGTATGTGGTGTGTGGTGGTGCTGAGTTGTGTGGTGTGGGTGGTGGCTGAGGTATGTGGTGTGTGGTGCTGAGGTATGTGGTGTGTGGTGGTGCTGAGATATGTGGTGTGGTGGTGCTGAGGTGTGTGGTGGTGCTGAGGTATGTGGTGTGTGGTGGTGCTGAGGTGTGTGGTGGTGCTGAGGTGTGTGGTGGTGCTGAGGTGTGTGGTGGTGCTGAGGTGTGTGGTGGTGTCTGAGGTATGTGGTGTGTGGTGGTGCTGAGGTATGTGGTGTGTGGTGGTGCTGAGGTATGTGGTGTGTGGTGGTGCTGGGTACTATGATGCGTAGTCTGTGCATGGTGCTGGGTATCGAAACATCTGCCAAGTGACTAACCCGGACACCTATGTCCCACCCACCACCCAACCTCTGTCCACCCACCACCACCACCCTTCTCTGTCCACCCACCACCACCACCACAACCCTTCTCTGTCCACCCACCACCACCACCACAACCCTTCTCTGTCCACCCACCACCACACCTACCGCCTCATCCACCCACCACCACCCTCTCGTCCACCACCCCACCACCAACCTCCCTATCACCCACCACCACCTCCCCTTCACCCACCACCACCCCGCCATCCTCCACCACCACCTCCGCCATCACCCTCCTGTCCACCTCCACCACTCCACCACCATCACTCCACCACCACACTACCCATCACTCACCACCATCCGCCACTCCACCACCTCCGCCATCACTCCACCACCACCTCCGCCATCACTCCACCACCACCTCCGCCATCACTCCATCACTCCACCTCCGCCATTGCTCCACCACCATCACTCCACCACCATCACTACCACCATCACTACCACCATCACTCCATGACCACCTCCACCATCACTCCACCAATCCTCCACCACCACCATCCACCTCCACCATCACCTCCATCGATCACCCCACCATCACCTCCACCTCATCATCACCACCATCACCACCACTCACCACCACCTCCATCACCCCCCTCTCACCATCACCTCACACAACTAATCACCTTACAATCATCTTCACATCACCCCACCATAACACCATGACCACCTAGCCACCATCCCACACATACCCCACCACCTAGCAGCACCACCTGATCCCCACCAGCTACCTCAGCAACTAATCATCTACTGGTTTTTCACAGTTGACTTGTCCTGGAACAATGGTCCATGACCTACCTCTGGACAACTTCCTCACACTAGTGACCTTTGTGACCCCTACACCACTGATCACAGCTGACCTTTGTCTATTGAACTACCACTGGTCTCACTAGTTGACCTTTGTGACCTTTGGAACACCACTGGTCCCACTAGTTGACCTTTGTGACCTCTGGAACACCACTTGTCCCACTAGTTGACCTTTATAGCTAATACTTGACTAATACTGGTTAAGACTTCGCAAAACTTTTATCGTATTGGAGATTACATCTTGAACTTTCAGGGAGGAGGACACAAAGAGATACAGAGAGGGAGAGATACAGCCAGAGAGAGAGAGAGAGAGAGAGAGAGCCAGAGAGAAAGATACAGTCAGAGAGAGAGAGAGAGAGAGAGAGAGAGAGAGAAGCGTGCACTACAGTCACAGCATCCTGACGTTCCTCCCTGCTTACATTAAGGTGACTGCTCAACCTTATCTCCTCACCACGCCTCCACACTTAACAATATATTATTATTATTATTATCATTTACACTATCTCCATAACAGTTACTATTAACTTACTACTGCTTTACTACTACCACTAATAATAATTTTGATATCAATAATAATAATAATTCATATATTTCTATATTTTTTAATGTAATATATACAGCGTCAATCTACAACTATTATTATTTAATAATTGGTTAGATGTTATTATCATTATCTATAACACTAATATCATTATTCACACTAAATATCATTGCTATAATCATTACTGTATAATTTATCACCGAATGAACCCTTACGATAAGGATAGGAGACAATCAGGTTTGATTCCAGGAAGGGGAGGGGAATTACCAAGTCTTTGTATCAAGAGCCCCTCACCAACATCAAGGTCATGAAGGTTATCAGGACTGGAGTGCTGGTTTCAAGACAGTCGACTTAGTTAAACAGTATGGGGTAATACCCAAGACTTTTAACTCTAACTTAAGAGGCTCCTGAGTTTCGTCTCCTAATATCATGTAATTTTTGCACTATAATCGCAACGCTGAATCTCTAAAAGAGGAAGCTGGCCGCTCTGTGATCCTTGGTTTCCGTGGTAAGTTTTTCACCCAGCACGCTTGCCCCATGCTCCAAGGGTCTCCGACCCTACTGGGATGAAGTTAGGGCAATGGGGAAGGCCTTCATACTTGCGGGTCTTCTGGGTCTCCCTGTAGCTGACGGCTCCTATCTTGTCCATAATTACTATCGCATTTACTTTGTCTGCTTTCGTAAGGTGAAGTCCAGGATCTTTAATTTATTCATGGTATAACTTAACAATTGTGATGCAGAGGTCTGAGCTTTGCTCAAGACCTCTGCAACACAACTGTCCTTTGCAACACAATTAAGGAAAGATCCCAGACTTCACCTTGCAAAAGCAGACAAAGCAAATGCGATAGTAATTATGAACAAGGTAGATAATTATAGGGCCAAAATAAGATATTAGAAGACAGGTGAACTGACGTGACCCTTAAAGAAAAAGAGTCACAATATCGTGACTGGAACAATACACAAATAACCCGCACATAGGAGGGAGAACCTTACCACCACCACGTTTCGGTCCCACTTGTACCATTTATAAGTAGGACCGAAACGTCGTCGTAAAGTCTCCTCTCCTATGAGCGGGTTATTTGTGTATCTCTAACTTACCTGAGTACCACTGAGTCACACATACCAATTTAAGCATTCTTTTAATAATAATAATAATTATAATAATATTATAATAACTAATAAATATAAAATAACTATAATAAAAATAATAACTATAATAAAATAATAACTATAAAAATAACTCCAATAAAAGTGATAAAAATAATAGTAATTATAATAAAATAATAAATATCAGTTATGTGTAGTAATATTCCATCAGTAATGTTTAGGAATATTAGAAATATTACAGCAGTTCATACATACAAATGTATATACACTGAGAAATCTCTCTTGATTAAATATCTCTCGACTTGTGGTCAACAGGTCACGTCCAGGTCAAGTGACACTTGTGCCAGTGACGAAACGTTTTATGGCGGACAGAGCCCCCTGGAGAGCGAAACGTTGCCATAATAAAAAATGATTCGTTAGTGTGTCCCGTTTTACCTAAGATATTGTGGTTAATTTTACCAACTTTATTAAAGGTAACGTGACGCCTTAATGACGTTAGTGTAGTTGACACGTTTTAATTAAACCTCGGTCGTAACCCTCGTGTAGCCGATAAGGTTGAAACCTTACTCTCGCTCACTCTCACATACCTTGATAGTCACGATAGTCTTTAATCCTGGTAGTATGGTTCCATCTTCTCGGCGGATAGTCTGGGTGTGGACTGCAACCAGATACCACTAGCAACCAGATACTACCAGGAACCAGATACTACCAGGAACCAGATACCACTAGCAACCAGATACTACCAGGAACCAGATACCACTAGCAACCAGATACTACCAGGAACCAGATACCACTAGCAACCAGATACTACCAGGAACCAGATACCACTAGCAACCAGATACTACCAAGAACCAGATACCACTAGCAACCAGATACTACCAGGAACCAGATACCACTAGCAACCAGATACTACCAGGAACCAGATACCACTAGCAACCAGATACTACCAGGAACCAGATACCACTAGCAACCAGATACTACCAAGAACCAGATACCACTAGCAACCAGATACTACCAAGAACCAGATACCACTAGCAACCAGATACTACCAGGAACCAGATACCACTAGCAACCAGATACTACCAGGAACCAGATACCACTAGCAACCAGATACTACCAGGAACCAGATACCACTAGCAACCAGATACTACCAGGAACCAGATACCACTAGCAACTAGATACTACCAGGAACCAGATACCACTAGCAACCAGATACACCAGGAACCAGATACCACTAGCAACCAGATACTACCAGGAACCAGATACCACTAGCAACCAGATACTACCAGGAACCAGATACCACTAGCAACCAGATACTACCAGGAACCAGATACCACTAGCAACCAGATACTACCAGGAACCAGATACCACTAGCAACCAGATACTACCAGAACCAGATACCACTAGCAACCAGATACTACCAGGAACCAGATACCACTAGCAACCAGATACTACCAGAACCAGATACCACTAGCAACCAGATACTACCAGAACCAGATACCACTAGCAACCAGATACTCCAGAACCAGATACCACTAGCAACCAGATACTACCAGGAACCAGATACCACTAGCAACCAGATACTACCAGGAACCAGATACCACTAGCAACCAGATACTACCAGGAACCAGATACCACTAGCAACCAGATACTACCAGGAACCAGATACCACTAGCAACCAGATACTACCAGGAACCAGATACCACTAGCAACCAGATCTACCAGGAACCAGATACCACTAGCAACCAGATACTACCAGAACCAGATACCACTAGCAACCAGATACTACCAGGAACCAGATACCACTAGCAACCAGATACTACCAGGAACCAGATACCACTAGCAACCAGATACTACCAGGAACCAGATACCACTAGCAACCAGATACTACCAGGAACCAGATACCACTAGCAACCAGATACTACCAGGAACCAGATACCACTAGCAACCAGATACTACCAGAACCAGATACCACTAGCAACCAGATACTACCAGGAACCAGATACCACTAGCAACCAGATACTACCAGGAACCAGATACCACTAGCAACCAGATACTACCAGGAACCAGATACCACTAGCAACCAGATACTACCAGGAACCAGATACCACTAGCAACCAGATACTACCAGAACCAGATACCACTAGCAACCAGATACTACCAGGAACCAGATACCACTAGCAACCAGATACTACCAGGAACCAGATACCACTAGCAACCAGATACTACCAGGAACCAGATACCACTAGCAACCAGATACTACCAGAACCAGATACCACTAGCAACCAGATACTACCAGGAACCAGATACCACTAGCAACCAGATACTACCAAGAACCAGATACCACTAGCAACCAGATACTACCAAGAACCAGATACCACTAGCAACCAGATACTACCAGGAACCAGATACCACTAGCAACCAGATACTACCAGGAACCAGATACCACTAGCAACCAGATACTACCAGGAACCAGATACCACTAGCAACCAGATACTACCAAGAACCAGATACCACTAGCAACCAGATACTACCAGGAACCAGATACCACTAGCAACCAGATACTACCAAGAACCAGATACCACTAGCAACCAGATACTACCAGGAACCAGATACCACTAGCAACCAGATACTACCAGAACCAGATACCACTAGCAACCAGATACTACCAGAACCAGATACCACTAGCAACCAGATACTACCAAGAACCAGATACCACTAGCAACCAGATACTACCAAGAACCAGATACCACTAGCAACCAGATACTACCAGGAACCAGATACCACTAGCAACCAGATACTACCAGGAACCAGATACCACTAGCAACCAGATACTACCAGAACCAGATACCACTAGCAACCAGATACTACCAGGAACCAGATACCACTAGCAACCAGATACTACCAGGAACCAGATACCACTAGCAACCAGATACTACCAGGAACCAGATACCACTAGCAACCAGATACTACCAGGAACCAGATACCACTAGCAACCAGATACTACCAGGAACCAGATACCACTAGCAACCAGATACTATCAGGAACCAGATACTATCAGGAACCAGATACCACTAGCAACCAGATACTACCAAGAACCAGATACCACTAGCAACCAGATACTACCAGGAACCAGATACCACTAGCAACCAGATACTACCAGGAACCAGATACCACTAGCAACCAGATACTACCAGGAACCAGATACCACTAGCAACCAGATACTACCAGGAACCAGATACCACTAGCAACCAGATACTACCAGGAACGAGATACCACTAGCAACCAGATACTACCAAGAACCAGATACCACTAGCAACCAGATACTACCAGGAACCAGATACCACTAGCAACCAGATACTACCAGGAACCAGATACCACTAGCAACCAGATACTACCAAGAACCAGATACCACTAGCAACCAGATATTTTATATATATATATATATATATATATATATATATATATATATATATATATATATATATAGTATATATATGGGATAGTGGTCCAGTTTCCTCTTGAAAACTTATCTCTTTGTTTTGGACACAATCCTCAGATCACCACAGATCCTCTCTTTTGCTCTATCCTCCTTTATCTCGATCCTCCTCCACCTCTCTCTCTCTCTCTCTCTCTCTCCCTCCGTTAGCCTCATCCACAACCTTTTCTCTATCACCAATCTTCTCCTTATCCTCTTTCTCTCTTTGATAAATCTCCTTTTTCTTCCTCTGCTTCGCCTCTCTCCCTCGACGCCTCCCTATTTATCCTCCATCTTGTATATTCTGTCTATGCAACCATCCCGCTCTCTCTCTTCCCTCCCTCCCTTCCGTAATCTGCTTTTGTTGTTTCCTACTCACTTCTCTTTCTCGCCCAGCAGTATATACAATTAAGTTGAGAAGTGAATAAGGGAATAAGATAAACCAAAAGATAATAGGAGTAAGAAATTAAGGTTACGAGGCAATCAAAGACCAACCCTAAGAGTTTCCTTCAGTTATATACAAATGAGATAAGGGAAAAAATAATCCCAACTTAAATGTAACTCAATAGACAAATAACCCGCACATGGTAAAGAGAATCTTACAGAGATGAATGGAGAAAAATGAGGAGGAGTTTGAGGTAATCAATCCCTCAGCCTGGAGTCGATGTGTTCAATCCATCAATCTTGAGAAAATCTATCTCACACTTCATTCCTCTTAGTTGCTGCACCAACCTTGTTGCCAACCTTTCAATCTTCTGTATTTTAAACAACAAAGACGCAATACCGAGACTGCAACAATACACAAATAACTTGAACATAGGAGAAACTTATGGCATCGTCTTAAGTTTGATTCTAAGTGCAGGTTATTTGTGTAGTTTAGTGATGTATCGGATATCCGCATCCACGGCACATCCGCACAATTTCTTACATCCACATCTGCAAAATAAGTAAGACATCCGTATACACATCCGCATCATCCGATACATCCCTATTGTGTATTCTTCTGTATTTTTTTTGTATACTTGAGCTTGATTATTTGCAGATTCAACGGTGACACTACATGCTCGAACATGTAAAAGTATGCTATGTATAACGACCTACGTAGATTTGCACAAGCCGTTGAAGTTACATGGTAGAGATGTGCTTTTAGTGATATGTTTGGTGTAATGTTTACTCCCAGATCTATCTCCTTTTTTACGATGTCTGTAGAGAATTCTGTGACTGGCATTCTCCGTCTCCCACTCTCAGAATTTTCTACTTCACAGCATTGAATTCATGGAGTCAGTTTGTCTGAGGACATATACAGTTATTCGTCATACACAGAATTGTTTCCTCTGGTAGGTCATGTAAAATATCAGAAAGAGCAGAGGGTCAAAACACGGATTTACGAAATCGTAATAACATGATCAAAAACAAATCGGGGAACGAGTGGGGATTGAACCCATGGTGGGCGAGTCTTAGAACTCAGAGGCCAGTGTGTTAACCACTGATCCTGGGGATCTGACCTCATCACCCCATGGGCCATGACTACGCCAACACAATGCCGTTTTCTTTACTTTCTACTCCCCAAGTATTCCACCTGAAGACCTTCCCTGCAACCCCTGCCTTCTCCAGTTATATTTTGAGCAAGTGATAGCAAACTTAATAAGGAAACCCAGTCTCTACTACCCTCCCAGTCTCTACTACCTCCCAGCCTCTACTACCTCCCAGCCTCTACTACCTCCCAGCCTCTACTACCTCCCAGCCTCTACTACCTCCCAGCCTCTACTACCTCCCAGCCTCTATTACCTTCCAGCCTCTACTACCTCCCAGCCTCTACTACCTCCCAGCCTCTACTACCTCCCAGTCTCTACTACCTCCCAGCCTCTACTACCTCCCAGCCTCTACTACCTCCCAGCCTCTACTACCTCCCAGCCTCTACTACCTCCCAGCCTCTATTACCTCCCAGCCTCTATTACCTTCCAGCCTCTACTACCTCCCAGCCTCTACTACCTCCCAGCCTCTACTACCTCCCAGCCTCTATTACCTCCCAGCCTCTATTACCTTCCAGCCTCTACTACCTCCTAGCCTCTGCTACCTCCCAGGATCTGCTACCTCCCAGGATCTGCTACCTCCCAGGATCTGCTACCTCCCAGCCTCTGCTACCTCCCAGAATCTGCTACATCCCAGCCTCTGCTACCTCCCAGCCTCTGCTACATCCCAGCCAATGCAGATAACCCCCCATTACCCATCATCAACCAACATAACCCAACTTAAGCAGCCTTACAAAAGCGTACTGTACTCTCCTGTGGGATACTGTTGCAAATGCCTTCCCACAGTCTGGCCAAATACAGTCTATATGTATCCTTCTTGATGCTATACTTCCCTCACTCCGTCAAAGTTAGACAAGATTTACCATCTACGAACCAGTGTTGTAAGTGAAATTACCTCTTCGTAGCTACAACAGTAGGCCTATGTTTCAGACGTCCCGCCTCCACTAAATAATTCATTGTTTATTTTTTTAGTTTTCAGTGGGTTTGTATGTGTGTTCAAGAAGGAGGGGGAAGGGAGGTAGGCAACAGCTTATGACTGGCATTATTTTTGTAATAATTTAATTATAAATATATATCTTGCACTTAATAATAATTATTATTAAACTAGTACAAGATCGTCAAAAGTGCCATGACAAAGTGCTAATAACATGTCACCCAGCACTAAGTAGGTAATACTCACCTGACTTCATTTGCAATAAAGACTTGGCTGTATTAAGTGTATTTTACCACCTACCTCCAAAGTACATCGCCTACAATACCGTTCACCTACCTGAAAAAAATAAAAATGCCAGTTAGACAAACCCATCATGTCCCCCACAACATCTTCAATGCACTGACAACAACAACAACGGCAACGATTTAAAAAACACGTAAACAAACACTGTTGCCTATGTGTCTTACCTATCAACCTGTCGGTATTGTATACCCTTTTGATATTCACAAGGACACATTCAAGAGAAAACGTTTCGGTTTCGGGACCTTGACTTATAACTACCTACTGGTATTAAATTAAAAAGGTTGATACCACAAATACCAATCAATGTAGTAAATATATCGATTATTAATGTATCCCCGTATCCTCTCCTGTAACGTAAGAGATACATCAATATTAACTAAGGAATGCAAATGTAATAACAGTGACATCAATATTAACAAAGGAATGCAGATGTAGTAACGGTGACATCAATACCAAGAGTGATGTATGACATAAAATATACATCAATATTAAGAAAGGAGAACCTGGACAGTGACATCAATATGAAGAGATAAATGTGTAATAAAAGTGACATCAATACGAATAGTAACGTATGTAATAAGAGATACATCAATAATAACTAAGGGGAATCTGGACAAAGTGACATCACTATTAAGCGATGCAGGTGTAATATGTGACATCAATACCAACAGTGATGTATCTGTACTAAAGTGGTAGCGACATCGAAGTCACAAACACAAATGCCAGAAAAAAATTGCTGGCACGAAGTTTGTTAATGGTTGTAAAGACCACACTACTCCCCGAGGTCTGCCCTCAACACTACTCCCCGAGGTCTGCCCTCAACACTACTCCCCGAGGTCTGCCCTCAACACTACTCCCCGAGGTCTGCCCTCAACACTACTCCCGAGGTCTGCCCTCAACACTACTCCCCGAGGTCTGCCCTCAACACTACTCCCCGAGGTCTGCCCTCAACACTACTCCCCGAGGTCTGCCCTCAACACTACTCCCCGAGGTCTGCCCTCAACACTACTCCCCGAGGTCTGCCCTCAACACTACTCCCCGAGGTCTGCCCTCAACACTACTCCCGAGGTCTGCCCTCAACACTACTCCCGAGGTCTGCCCTCAACACTACTCCCGAGGTCTGCCCTCAACACTACTCCCGAGGTCTGCCCTCAACACTACTCCCCGAGGTCTGCCTCAACACTACTCCCCGAGGTCTGCCCTCAACACTACTCCCCGAGGTCTGCCCTCAACACTACTCCCGAGGTCTGCCCTCAACACTACTCCCGAGGTCTGCCCTCAACACTACTCCCGAGGTCTGCCCTCAACACTACTCCCCGAGGTCTGCCCTCAACACTACTCCCCGAGGTCTGCCCTCAACACTACTCCCCGAGGTCTGCCCTCAACACTACTCCCCGAGGTCTGCCCTCAACACTACTCCCCGAGGTCTGCCCTCAACACTACTCCCCGAGGTCTGCCCCAACACTACTCCCGAGGTCTGCCCTCAACACTACTCCCCGAGGTCTGCCCTCAACACTACTCCCCGAGGTCTGCCCTCAACACTACTCCCGAGGTCTGCCCTCAACACTACTCCCGAGGTCTGCCCTCAACACTACTCCCCGAGGTCTGCCCTCAACACTACTCCCCGAGGTCTGCCCTCAACACTACTCCCCGAGGTCTGCCCTCAACACTACTCCCGAGGTCTGCCTCAACACTACTCCCGAGGTCTGCCCTCAACACTACTCCCCGAGGTCTGCCCTCAACACTACTCCCCGAGGTCTGCCCTCAACACTACTCCCCGAGGTCTGCCCTCAACACTACTCCCGAGGTCTGCCCTCAACAGCTCTCCCTGAAAGATGAATACATTATGATGGTGCTGTCGACCAGTAAATCTGCAGCTCTGCTGAAGGTAATACCATTAAAGTTCCTGTAGCTGCTGAACCTAATGGAATTTTAATTGGTGTCCCTCTTGCCTTACTGAAGCGGGGGGGGGGGGGGGGGGGGGGGGGGGGGGGGGGGGGGGGGGGGGGGGGGGGGGGGGAGGTCTGCCCTCAACACTACCCCCGAGGTCTGCCCTCAACACTACTCCCCGAGGTCTGCCCTCACACTACTCCCCGAGGTCTGCCCTCAACACTACTCCCGAGGTCTGCCCTCAACACTACTCCCGAGGTCTGCCCTCAACACTACTCCCCGAGGTCTGCCCTCAACACTACTCCCCGAGGTCTGCCCTCAACACTACTCCCCGAGGTCTGCCCTCAACACTACTCCCCGAGGTCTGCCCTCAACACTACTCCCCGAGGTCTGCCCTCAACAGCTCTCCTGAAAGATAATACCATTATGATGGTTGCTGTCGACCAGTAATATCTGCAGCTCTGCTGAAAGGTAATACCATTAAAGTTCCTGTAGCTGCTGAACCTTAATTGGTGTCCTCTTTGCCTTACTGAAGCCTCCCAGTTCAGCCTGACACATTTTAACACTAGGTATATAACCCATCCTGTGCCATGGAATCAAACAGGGGAAAACACAGCTACCTTTTGTTCCCACTACGTAACTATCATACATAGTATGATAGTCACGTATTCTATCACATAGAGGAGCAGCACACACCTAGTGTATACAGTTTTGCAAAAGTCTACCAGTCACACACTAACATAAACACTACCATCTTTCATGTTAGTGTTGGCAAGACACCCGACTCAAGTATTGTCTTGGGCGTAAATTTGGATACACGTTCCTCGTCTACACTCCAGGTAATCCAGTACAAGAGTTATATCTAAAAAGCGAAGCTGGTTCTACTACGCCTGGAAGCAATAAGACGGAAATATGGATTTAAAAGAAGGAAGAACATTAAAGAAGTTGGAAAGAATTAGACGCTTACCTGCGAGGTCCATAAATAATAAAAGACACAATACCGTGACTGGAACAACACACAAATAACCCGCCCAAGGGTTATACCAGTAATCACTTCCGGAGGTCACCGCCTCGACGGCCAGTTCCCAGACCAGGCTTCAGGCATTCCCAGTAATTCAAGAGTTTAAATTAATGTCGCCCGTGAAAACTCTGTATTTATGTGGATCCTGAATGAACCTCTTAGTACATAACCGATTTCTAGTTTTTAAAAAAGAATACAATTGGCTTACATTATCATAACTAGGCGCTAAACCCACAAGAGTCACACAGCGACAAGTGGCTTAAAGTGTATCATCAGTGGCCTGACATTTCAAGTGCTTTGGTTGCATTGTTTTTAACCTGTTCTATTTGCATTTCTGTTAAAAATTCATGTCTGAGTCGCCCTCCAGAGTCCTCTGTAATGTGTGATAGTGCTCCTGGAGAGCGAAACGTAGCAGTAACACCTCATGAGCTGTCCTACCCATCATAGTGTACGTTTTTTGTTGTGGCTATATAGAAGACGTATTCATATTGTTGTGACCATATAGAAGACGTATTCATATTGTTGTGACCATATAGAAGACGTATTCATATTGTTGTGACCATATAGAAGACGTATTCATATTGTTGTGGCCATATAGAAGACGTATTCATATTGTTGTGCCATATAGAAGACGTATTCATATTGTTGTGACCATATAGAAGACGTATTCATATTGTTGTGACCATATAGAAGACGTATTCATATTGTTGTGGCCATATAGAAGACGTATTCATATTGTTGTGGCATATAGAAGACGTATTCATATTGTTGTGCCATAAGAAGACGTATTCATATTGTTGTGGCCATATAGAAGACGTATTCATATTGTTGTGGCCATATAGAAGACGTATTCATATTGTTGTGCCATATGAAGACGTATTCATATTGCCATATAGAAGACGTATTCATATTGTTGTGCCATATAGAAACGAAAGGGGCAACGTATTCATATTGTTGTGGCCATATAGAAGACGTATTCATATTGTTGTGACCATATAGAAGACGTATTCATATTGTTGTGGCCATATAGAAGACGTATTCATATTGTTGTGGCCATATAGAAGACGTATTCATATTGTTGATAGAAGACTATTCATAATATAGAGACGTATTCATATTGTTGTGACCATATATTATTATTATTATTATTATAATCAAATAGAAGCGCTAAACCACAGGGGTTATACAGCGCTGCAGGGTATTGTAGGATGCAGGGAGAGTGGGTTGTAAGAGGGAGATGGACGATTAGTAGGGTATGGAGTGTAAGATGACGGTGGATAGTGCAGGGGAGGAGGGTAGTAAGAGATCGAGGTAGAAGGGACTGAGGGAGGTGCTAGAGTTATAATCTTCAGAGTTTGTGTAGTAAGTCAGTTTCTGTCAAAAGTCAATGGAAGAGTCAGGATTAAAGGAGGGCCATCTGTAAGAA
>WNWK01009927.1:0-73379 GCA_009830355.1 Cherax destructor | reverse complement strand
TCATCAGCGAATTTGCTCATATCACTAGAAATTCCTCGTCAAGGTCATTTATATATATTATAAACAACAACGGGCCCAAAACCGATCCCTGAGGAACGCCACTTGTTACAGATCCCCACTCGTTTACCCCATTTATGCACCCTCTGCTTCCTATTAATGAGCCATGACTCGATCCATGACAACACTTTTCCCCCAATGCCATGAGCAGCCACTTTCTTTAACAGTCTCTGATGTGGTACTCTATCAAAAGCCTTACTAAAATCCAAATAAACGATATCAATTCTTTATCATTATCAACTGCCTCAAAAGCCCCACTGAAAAAAGTTAACAAATTAGTTAGGCAGGAACGGCCCTGGTGAATCCATGCTGAGTATCATTAATCCAAATTATGCCTATCGAGATGGCTTCTTAGTTATCAGCTATAATCGACTTAGTAATTTGCCTACAATTGATGTTAGACTTTTGGGCGTAATTTGATGGTAACGACTTGTCCCTGCTTTAAAAATAGGAATTACATTAGCCATCTTCCCGTATCCGGCACTACACCTGTTTGAAGAGATAGGTTAAAAATGTTAGTTAAGGGTTCAGAGTTCTATTTTGCATTCATAGAACCCTTGAAAAAAGCTCATCAGGGCCTGCGATTTATTTTGCTTCAAACGGTCTATCTGTTTGATAACCTTTCGCTAGTGACTGTGATACTACATAATTGATCTTCTTCAGGCCCACTAAAATACCTAATTCTTGGGATATTATTAATGTCTTCCTGAGTGAAAACCGAGAAAAATAATTATTAAAAATAGAGCACATTTCATTCTCTTTGTCAGTAAGATACCCATAATTATTTTTAAGGGGACCTATCTTATCTCTAACTTTGTTCTATACACCTGAAAAAACTTTTGGGTTAGTTTTCGAATCCCTAGCAACTTTAATTTCGTAGTCCCGTTTAGCTTTTCTTATCCCTTTTTAACGTCCTCTTAATGTCAATATACTGACTCATAAGATGACCCTCACCTCTTTTGATACGCCTATAACTCCTTTCTTCTGCCCTAAAAGATATTTGAGCCTATTATTCATCCATTTTGGGTCATTTCTATTCGATCTAATTTCTT
Organism: Cherax destructor; assembly: GCA_009830355.1. NCBI lineage: Eukaryota > Metazoa > Arthropoda > Malacostraca > Decapoda > Parastacidae > Cherax > Cherax destructor. The sequence goes on along the minus strand of WNWK01009927.1, from coordinate 72,270 downwards.
TATATGGGATAAATGTTATTTGGGCAGCATGTATAGTGTTCAGAAAACTGTCATATTGATAGCTATCTTCATTACCCCAGTCCACAGATGATAAGTGTTCTCTAAGTCCATTGTAATCTGCTAAGCGAAAATCTGGGACTGTATCTACAACTAAATAATGATACGATATATCTGTTGCCCTTGTATAAACATGTACTTCCTGAAGGGGCACCTTCACCAGAATAGGTTGACTTTTTTATTTATGGACCGATTACGTTCATTTTTGGTGTACTATTAGAACCTTATATCGACCATGCTTGGATGACGTTTATTAAAAATTACATTTGGCAGGGACCTTTGTAACTTGTCATGATTGTGACCAGATCCATCTGAGTTCATTACCTTTGAAACTTGCTCAGCTATCAAACTTTGAGGTCCAGTCCTGGACCCATTATATACCTCTGTAATCTTTTGACTACTGCCCACAAGATGGGTATGGGGTGCATAATAAAGATATCAAACTAACTAACTCCTCCGAAGTGGTACTTGGAAAAGTGGTTTTGATACTTTCTGCTGATAGAACACTTTTTATTCCATCGTTCACTATGTACCAGTTTTGCAATAAATCGTATCTTCATTCTAAAAAAAATACAGTTTGTAGGTTGCTTGACATTTAGCGAGATATCGGCCTTTAACCCCACACAAATCTGAAAATATTTGGGATTCTTCAAAAAGGTACATGCTATACACAAATAACCTTATATAGAAGAGAAGAGCTTATTGTTCCAGTCACGGTATTGTGCCTTTTTTGTTATTTAGGTACATGCTAGCTTGTAAAGCAATCATTCTTTTATGTTTGTTGTGAAAATCACGTCAATTCGTTCATTATTAATGATGGTGTTCCACCAAATAGGTAAATAACTTACTTCCGAGATAACGGCGAAACGCGCAGCTCCCAAGTACTCGAAAAAAATCCTAAAAAATCTATGTTTTTTCACTGTTTTCATAAGCTACGAGTGTCTATTACAGTTTATCATCAGCTAGATCCATTTTCTCTCATAATAGTGACGAGAAATGGGTAATAAGCCTTTTGGTCGGTGGCGACCCTTCCACTACCTGGCCAGAGGTCGTCATATTATATTACATAGTATTTATTCTGGTGTATTTTGTATGTTTCTATGCTATTAATATGTCGCCTTATGTCATAATAGAGCAATTGTGATAGGTAAATAAGCCTTATTATTGATATTAGCGTAAGAATAGAACATTTTGTTACATGTTAGTGTCAGGTAAAGACTCACAAGATATATCTAATGTATTAACACTGGAACTGGAGTCCTGCAGCAAATGGTTAGTAGACAACAAACTATCGTTACATCTAGGGAAAACAGAAGCTATACTCTTTGGCACGAAATATAAACTGAGCAGGGTAAATAATTTTAATGTCGGTGTAATGGGAAATCCATCACTTCAGTTTCCTCAGTAAAATATCTGGAATCCCCTTTGACCCATGCATGTCAGGAGAATTGATAGGGAACAGTATAGTAAAGAAAGCGAATGCCAGACTGAAGTTCCTCTACAGACAAGCACAGTGTCTACCTACTGAGGCTCGCAGGACCCTATGCCTAGCCCTTATACAATGTCATATTGACTACGCTTGCTCTTCATGGTACTCTGCCTTGACAAAATAACTGAAAGATAAACTGCAAATCACCAAGAACAAAATGGTAAGATTCATCCTGGACCTGGGTCCAAGATAACATATAGGCCAGGATGAATTACAACAATTGGATATGCTGAATATTGAAGACAGAGTAAAACAACTAAAGTTAAATCAAGTTTATAAAATTGCTCACAAACAGTGTCCAGAATATCTTGCTGCCAATTTTGTCAAGGCTGGGAACCAAAGCAGTCATAGTACTAGGGGAAGAGAGCACAACTTTGTAGTACCCACAGTCAGTGGCCAGGCTTCAAACACCTTTTATTGTACAGCAATTAAGGAATGGAACAGACTGCCTGCACATGTCAAAGGCAGTCGTAGCATGAGCTATTATTCTTCACATCTAGATAGAGTTAAAGTGTCGGTTTTCTCTTCAATTTTTTTGAGAGCTTTACGTATTTGTAGTCCAGAGTTCATAGATGAAGAAATCTCTAAAATTTATGAAATAGCTAATGATTTAAAATGCCCAAGAAATGTAACTGATAAATCTTTTAAAATAGCTAGAAATACGTTTTACAGTCCAAAAAGGGACAACCAACCCTATTCAACTAAAAATATGTTGGTTTTTCCTTACCATGAAAACGTGGTTGATATGCCTTCCTTTCTTAAGAATTTTAATATCAAAGTTGTATTTCAAAATCTTGATACAGTAAAAAAACTTTTGATAAAAAATTCCCCCCAAAATGCTGACGGATGTGTCTATAAGATTCCCTTTAAAATATGCGATAAAGTTTATTACGCTCAAACTGGTAAAAGTCTTGAACTAAGATTAAAACAACATAAATATACCATTAGAACTGGACAAGATTCTAATGCTCTGTTTATTCATGTGAGATATTTTAACCATCCAATTGATTTTCAAAACGTTGAGAAAGTTGTATCAAGCAAGTCAATGGTTGAGAGGAATATAATAGAATCATGTTTCATTAAAAGCAGTTTTGAAAATAATATGAATATTTCTTTTGGTTTATATAAATTGGATTCATTTATAATTAATAAAATTTGGGAAAAAATTAATGATGAATTAGACAAATCTTGGGAAGGAGGAGGAGGTGTTGATTCACCGGGAATTCTTCCGGCCCGGGACTTTACCAGATGGCGACCCGGCTCCGGCTCCCTGGCGTGGGAGTGTCAGAGACCTATGTCTCCCATGGGAGGGGATACCCCCCCATCGGCAGGACCAACTGGCCCCAGGCCTAGCCACATTCCCCACCAGCACGAAGCATGGAGGTAGATAGATGCTGGGCCCCTCTGGTCTGCCACCTTCCCTAACGGGAAGGGCAGGCTTACGAGCTGCAGATGGTAGCAAGTTCCAGCCTTGACACCTACCCTGCCCTAGAAGGGCTGGGCATGGTGATCGACCTTCTTGGGAAGAGTTTCAGGTCCTCTTCACAGAGTCGGGTGATGTCACGCTACTGTGAGGTGTGGTCTTTGTTAGTATGATGTGACTGTGAGGTGTAGCCTTGCCCCTTTATAAGCCTTCTTGTAATGTTTTGTTTTATAGTTCCTTGATAATGTGAGTAGTCACGAAAGCGCTTAGAATTCCTCTATTTTTTCATAGTGGTTTTCTTGCATATTTTGATATCACCTGTTTACTATGATCTTTTGCATTTTATATATATATATATATATATATATATATATATATATATATATATATATATATATATATATATATATATATATATATATATATAGTGTGTGTGTGTGTGTGTGTATGTATATATATGTCGTGCCGATTAGGTAAAACTGGTCAATTAGCAAGAAATAATTTAAAATTATGTCCTTTCTAAAATTTTCTCTTATACGTTTAAAGATATTTTTTTCATTTATGTTAATGTAAAATTTAGAATTTTGTACCAAGAGAAACTTTGAAAACTTACCTAACCTTATTATAACAAGAGCAATTTAATATATTTTGCTCGTTAGGTTAAGAATGATTTTAGCGAAATTATTGCATACACAAATTTTCGCTTGTCTTATATGGCAAGACGAGCGTTGCTATTTAAGCCAAAATCACAAGTTTTACCTAATCGGCATGACATATATATATATATATATATATATATATATATATAAATATATATATATATATATATATATATATATATATATATATATATATATATATATATATATATATATATATATATATACTATATGCAAAAAGATCACAGTAAACAGGTGATATCAAAATATGCAAGACAACCACTATGAAAAAATAGAGGAATTCCAAGCGCTTTCGTGACTACTCACATTATCAAGGAACTATAAAACAAAACATTATAAGAAGGCTTTTATATATATATATATATATATATATATATGCTAGGAATTCGCAAGAGCAGGCGAAATATTCACAAACACTGATCTCTGGCGACGGACTCGAACCACGACTCTGATAGCGCTACGACCTACAACTGGTCCAATACCTTGGCATCCAGCTTTCGCTGGCATCCAGCGAAAGCTGGATGCCAAGGTATTGGACCAGTGTTACGGTCGGTAAAGCACTGCGTACCTTGTCATGAGGTTCGTAGGTTCGAGTCTCCGTCGGCCAGAGATCAGTGTTTATATATATATATATATATATATATATATGTCTATATATATATATATATATATATATATATATATATATATATATATATATATATGCAAAAAGATCACAGTAAACAGGTGATATCAAAATATGAAAAACAACCACTATGAAAAATAGACAGAAGTATCGGGAAGGGGGTGGGTGGCACTCTATGTCCGTGATCATTTAAATTGTTGTATAAAAATGGGTATAAAGTCTGAATTAACACATACAGAGTCTGTCTGGATAGAATTTTCAGAGGGGCATGAAAATTGATTTTAGGTGTGATATACCGTCCCCCAAACTTAGATAGGGACCAAGGAGACTACTATGGGAGGAAATTGTTAAGGCCACAATGCACGATAACGTAGTTATTCTGGGTGACTTCAACTTTAGTCAAATTGATTGGAATTTTTGACTGGGAATTTAGAATCTAACGATTTCTTAGAAGTAGTTCAAGATTGTTTTTGAAGCAGTTTGTGACAGAACCTACAAGGGGAAATAATCTGCTTGACTTAGTTCTGGCAAACAAGGAAACCCTTGTTAATAATTTAGAAATTACAGAGGAACTCGGCGCAAGCGACCACAAATCAATTACCTTTGGCATTGAATGGAAGTTTCATAGTAGGAATAACTCAGTAACGGTCCCAGATTTTCGCTTAGCAGATTACAATGGACTTAGAGAACACTTATCATCTGTGGACTGGGGTAATGAAGAGAGCTATCAATATGACAGTTTTCTGAACACTATACATGCTGCCCAAAGAACATTTATCCCATATAAAGAAATTAGATCGAATAGAAATGACCCAAAATGGATGAATAATAGGCTCAAATATCTTTTAGGGCAGAAGAAAGGAATTTATAGGCGTATCAAAAGAGGTGAGGGTCATCTTACGAATCAGTATATTGACATTAAGAGGGACGTTAAAAAGGGGATAAGAAAAGCTAAGCGGACTACGAAATTAAAGTTGCTAGGGATTCGAAAACTAACCCAAAAGTTTTTTCCAGGTGTATAGAACAAAAGTTAGAGATAAGATAGGTCCCTTAAAAATAATTATGGGTATCTTACTGACAAAGAGAATGAAATGTGCTCTATTTTTAATAATTATTTTCTCTCGGTTTTCACTCAGGAAGACACTAATAATATCCCAAGAATTAGGTATTTTAGTGGGCCTGAAGAAGATAAATTATGTAATATCACAGTCACTAGCGAAATGGTTATCAAACAGATAGACCGTTTGAAGCAAAATAAATCGCCAGGCACTGATGAGCTTTTTTCAAGGGTTCTTAAGGAATGCAAAATTGAACTCTGTGAACCCTTAACTAACATTTTTAACCTATCTCTTCAAACAGGTGTAGTGTCTGATACGTGGAAGATGGCTAATGTAATTCCTATTTTTAAAGCAGGGGACAAGTCGTTACCATCAAATTACCGCCCAATAAGTCTAACTTCAATTGTGGGCAAATTATTAGAGTCGATTATAGCTGATAACATAAGAAGCCATCTCGATAGGCATAATTTGATTAATGATACTCAACATGGATTCACCAGGGCCGTTCCTGCCTAACTAATTTATTAACTTTTTCAGTAAGGCTTTGAGGCAGTTGATAATGAAAAAGAATTCGATATTGTTTATTTGGATTTTAGTAAGGCTTTTGATAGAGTACCACATCAGAGACTGTTAAAGAAAGTGGCTGCTCACGGCATTGGAGGAAAAGTGTTTTCATGGATCGAGTCATGGCTCACCAATAGGAAGCAGAGGGTGTGCATTAATGGGGTTAAATCTGAGTGGGGATCTGTAACAAGTGGCGTTCCACAGGGATCGGTTTTGGGCCCGTTGTTGTTTATAATATATATAAATGACCTTGACGAGGGAATTACTAGTGATATGAGCAAATTCGCTGATGACACGAAGATAGGTAGGATAATCGATTCAGATGTAGATGTCACGGAACTTCAGGAGGATTTAGACAAACTCAATTCCTGGTCAGAAAAATGGCAGATGCAGTTCAATGTAGATAAATGCAAAGTTCTAAAGCTCGGGAATGTTCATAACCCTAGCACCTACCAGCTTAATAATGTTGAACTCAGCCGTACAGAATGCGAAAAGGATCTGGGGGTTATGGTAAGCAGCAACCTCAAACCAAGTCAGCAATGCCTAAGCGTAAGAAATAAAGCAAATAGATTACTGGGATTTATATCAAGAAGTGTAAGCAACAGAAGTCCAGCGGTTATATTACAGCTTTATACATCATTAGTAAGGCCTCACCTAGATTATGCAGCTCAGTTCTGGTCTCCATTTTACAGAATGGATATAAATTCCTTAGAAAACATTCAGCGACGAATGACAAAGTTAATTCATAGCATTAGAAATCTTCCGTATGAAGAAAGATTGAAGACCCTTAAATTACATTCACTTGTAAGACGAAGAATGAGGGGAGACATGATCGAGGTATATAAGTGGAAGATGGGTATTAATAAGGGGGATATAAATAAGGTCTTGAGGATATCTCTCCAAGAGAGAACCCGCAATAATGGATTCATAAGAACATAAGAACATAAGAAAGGAGGAACACTGCAGCAGGCCTGTTGGCCCATACTAGGCAGGTCCTTCACAATCCGTCCCACTAACAGAATATTTGCTCAACCCAATTTTCAATGCTACCCAAGAAATAAGCTTTGACAATTCTACCCACTCATGCGCGAGTCCCACTCAAATCCAACCCCTCTCACTCATGAATTTATCCAACCTAAATTTGAAACTACCCAAGGTCCTAGCTTCAATAACCCTACTAGGCAGACTGTTCCACTCATCAACTACCCTATTTCCAAACCAATACTTTCCTATATCCTTTCTAAATCTAAACTTATCTAACTTGAATCCATTATTGCGGGTTCTCTCTTGGAGAGATATCCTCAAGACCTTATTTATATCCCCTTTGTTAATACCCATTTTCCACTTGTATACCTCGATCATGTCTCCCCTCATTCTACGTCTTACAAGTGAATGTAATTTTAGGGTCTTCAATCTTTCTTCGTAAGGAATTGTTCTTATGTTAAGTGTAAGCAACAGAAGTCCAGCGGTTATATTACAGCTTTATACATCATTAGTAAGGCCTCACCTAGATTATGCAGCTCAGTTCTGGTCTCCATTTTACAGAATGGATATAAATTCGTTAGAAGACATTCAGCGACGAATGACAAAGTTAATTCATAGCATTAGAAATCTTCCGTATGAAGAAAGATTGAAGACCCTTAAATTACATTCACTTGTAAGACGAAGAATGAGGGGAGACATGATCGAGGTATATAAGTGGAAGATGGGTATTAATAAGGGGGATATAAATAAGGTCTTGAGGATATCTCTCCAAGAGAGAACCCGCAATAATGGATTCAAATTGGATAAGTTTAGATTTAGAAAGGATATAGGAAAATATTGGTTTGGAAATAGGGTAGTTGATGAGTGGAACAGTCTGCCTAGTAGGGTCATTGAAGCTATGACCTTGGGTAGTTTCAAATTTAGGTTGGATAAATTCATGAGTGAGAGGGGTTGGATTTGAGTGGGACTCGCACTTGAGTTAATAGAATCTTCAAAGCTTATTTCTTGGGTAGAATAAAAAATTAGGTTGGGCAATTATTCTGTTAGTGGGATGGATTGTGAAGGACCTGCCTAGTATGGGCCAACAGGCCTGCTGCAGTGTTCCTCCTTTCTTATGATCTTATGTTCTTATGTTTATAAGCCTTCTTGTCATGTTTCCTTTTATAGTTCCTTGATAATGTGAGTAGTCACGAAAGCGCTTGGAATTCCTCTATTTTTTATAGTGGTTGTATTGTATATATATATATATATATATATATATATATATATATATATATATATATATATATATATATATATATATATATATATATATATTATTAACACATCGGCCGATTCCCACCAAGGCAGGGTGGCCCGAAAAAGAAAAACTTTTATCATCATTCACTCCATCACTGTCTTGCAAGAGGGGTGCTTTACACTACAGTTATAAAACTGCAACATTAACACCCCTCCTTCAGAGTGCCTGCACTGTACTTCCCATCTCCAGGACTCAAGTCCGGCCTGCCGGTTTCCCTGAATCCCTTCATAAATGTTACTTTGCTCACACTCCAACAGCACGTCAAGTATTAAAAACCATTTGTCTCCATTCAATCCTATCAAATACGCTCACACATGCTTGCTGGAAATCCAAGCCCCTCGCACACAAAACCTCTTTTACCCCCTCCCTCCAACCTTTCCTAGGCCGACCCCTACCCCGCCTTCCTTCCACTGTTTCGTTCCATTCTCTCTACATGTCCGAACCTCCTCAACAACCCCTCCTCAGCTCTCTGGATAATAGTTTTGGTAATCCCGCACCTCCTCCTAATTTCCAAACTCCGAATTCTCTGCATTATATTCACACCACACATTGACCTCAGACATGACATCTCCACTGCCTCCAGCATTCTCCTCGTTGCGACATTCATCACCCATGCTTCACACCCATATAAGAGTGTTGGTATAACTATACTCTCATACATTCCCCTCTTAACTTCCATGGACAAAGTTCTTTGTCTCCACAGACTCCGAAGTGCAGCACTCACCCTTTTCCCCTCATCAATTCTATGATTCACCTCATCCTTCATAGACCCATCTGCTGACATGCCCACTCCCAAATATCTGAATACATTCACCTCCTCCATACTCTCTCCCTCCAATCTGATATCCAATCTTTCGTCACCTAATCTTTTTGTTATCCTCATCACCTTACTCTTTCCTATATTCACTTTCAATTTTCTTCTTTTACATACCTTACCAAAGTCATCCACGAACCTCTGCAACTTCTCTTCAGAATCTCCCAAAAGCACAGTGTCATCAGCAAAAAACAACTGTGACAACTCCCACTTTGTATTTGATTCTTTATCTTTTAACCCCACACCTCTTGCCAAGACCCTCGCATTCACTTCTCTTACAACCCCATCTATAAATATATTGAACAACCATGGTGACATCACACATTCTTGTCTAAGGCCTACTTTTACTGGGAAATAATCTCCCTCTCTCCTATACACTCTAACCTGAGCCTCACTATCCTCATAAAAGCTCTTCACTGCTTTCAGTAACCTACCTCCTATTCCATACACCTGCAACATCTGCCACATTGCCCCCTATCCACCCTATCATACGCCTTTTCCAAATCCATAAATGCCACAAAAACCTCTTTACCCTTATCCAAATACTGTTCACCTATATGTTTCCCTGTAAACACTTGGTCTACACACCCCCTACCTTTCCTAAAGCCACCTTGTTCATCTGCTATTCTGCTCTCCGTCTTACTCTTAATTCTTTCAATAATAACTCTACCATACACTTTACCTGGTATACTCAACAGACTTATTCCCCTATAATTTTTGCACTCTCTTTTGTCCTCTTTGCCTTTATACAAAGGAACAATACACGCTCTCTGCCAGTCCCTAGGTACCTTACCCTCTTCCATACATGTATTAAATAATAACACCAACCACTCCAAAACTATATCTCCGCCTGCTTTTAACATTTCTACCTTTATCCCATCAATCCCAGCTGCCTTACCCCCTTTCATCCTACCCACTGCCTCACGAACTTCCCCCACACTCACAACTGGCTCTTCCGCACTCCTACATGTTATTTCTCCTTGCCCTATACACGAAATCACAGCTTCCCTGTCTTCATCAACATTTAACAACTCATCAAAGTATTCCCTCAATCTTCCCGATACCTCTAACTCTCCATTTAATAACTCTCCTCTCCTATTTTCAACTGTCAGATCCATTTGTTCCCTAGGCTTCCTCAACTTATTAATCTCACACCAAAACTTTTTCTTATTTTCAACAAAATTTGTTGATAACATCTCACCCATTCTCTCATTTGCTTTTTTTTTTTACATTGCTTGACCACTCTCTTAACCTCTCTTTTTTTCTTCATATACTCTTCCCTCCTTGCATCACTTCTACTTTGTAAAAACCTCTCATATGCTAACTTTTTCTCCCTTACTACTCTCTTTACATCATCATTCCACCAATCGCTCTTCTTCCCTCCCGCACCCACTTTCCTGTAACCACAAACTTCTGCTGAACACACTAACATTACATTCTTTAACCTACTCCATACATCTTCGACCCCATTGCCTACACTCTCACTAGCTTATCTATCCTCCAATAGTTGTTTATATCTTACCCTAACTGCCTCCTCTTTTAGTTTATAAACCTTCACCTCTCTCTTACTTACTGCTTCTATTTTCCTTGTATCCCATCTACCTTTTACTCCCACTTTAGCTACAACTAAAAAGTGATCTGATATATCTATGGCCCCTCTATAAACATGTACATCCTGAAGTCTACTCAACAGTTTTTATCTACCAATACATAGTCCAACAAACTACTGTCATTACGCCCTACATCATATCTTGTATACTTATTTTTCCTCTTTTTCTTAAAATATATATTACCTATAACTAAACCCCTTTCTATACAAAGTTCACTCAAAGGGCTCCCATTTTCATTTACACCTGGCACCCCAAACTTACCTACTACACCCTCTCTGCATGTTTCTCCCACTTTAGCATTTAGGTCCCCTACTACAATTACTCTCTCACTTGGTTCAAAGGTTCCTATACATTCGCTTAACATCTCCCAAAATCTCTCTCTCTCCTCTACACTCCTCTCTTCTCCAGGTGCATACACGCTTATTATAACCCACTTTTCGCATCCGACCCTTATTTTAATCCACATAATCCTTGAATTTACACATTTATATTCCCTCTTCTCCTTCCATAACTGGTCCTTCAACATTATTGCTACCCCTTCCTTAGCTCTAACTCTCTCAGATACTCCTGACTTAATCCCATTTATTTCTCCCCACTGAAACTCGCCTACCCCCTTCAGCTTTGTTATATATATATATATGTCGTGCCGATTAGGTAAAACTGGTCAATTAGCAAGAACTCATCTAAAATTAAGTCCTTTCTAAAATTTTCTCTTATACGTTTAAAGATATATTTTTTTAATTTACGTTAATGTAAAAAAATATAATTTTGTACCAAGAGAAACTTTGAAAACCTACCTAACCTTATTACAACAAGCGAAATTTAATTTAGCCTAACCCAACTAAATATATTTTAGATACGTTAACATTAATTTAATAATAAACAAACACAATGAAATATGTTTTTTTCGTTAGGTTCAGAATGATTTTTGCGAAATTATTGCATACACAAAATTTCGCTTGTCTTATATGGTAAGTAGCGTTGCTATTTAAATCGAAGTTTCTAATCGGCACGACATATATATATATATATATATATATATATATATATATATATATATATATATATATATATATATGTCGTGCCGATTAGGTAAAACTTGCGATTTTGGCTTAAATAGCAACGCTCATCTTGCCATATAAGACAAGTGAAATTGTGTATGCAATAATTTCCCAAAATTATTCTGAACATAAAAACACAATGAAATATATTTTTTCGTTATTATTAAATTAATGTTAACGTATCTAAATATATTTAGCTAGTTGAGCTAAATTAAATTGCTTGTTGTAATAAGTAGTTGGTTCCAAAGTTTTCTTTGGGACAAAAATTATAAATTCTTGTAATAATATTGTAGAATTACCGACAATATAGTTAGTAAAGGAACAATTGCGGAATAATGACATTTTATTGTAGTTTCGTTCTCTCAGGAGCATTTAAAGCCGTTACAAGCGATAAATGGACATAGTTGGTATATATATACTGTCAAGGTGAGGTGAAAACACTAGTGGTGTTAGAAATAGTAGTGATATAAGTAGTATTAGTAGTAGTAGTAGTAGTAGTAGAAGTAATACAATAAGGTAGTACAATCAATATGCACGTGAGTAAAAGGTGATAAAACAAATACTTGGGTAGTATAACAATAGGTTAGACAAATATTTCTGCTGGAGGTTGAAATATAAAAGGCCAGTAGGAGTGTTCCACATCTACGATGTGCTAAACTAACAGGAGAGACTATGTGATGGTAGGGTTTACTGTTTTCAGGAGGATTCTTGCTAAGACTTCAGAGATGGTGAAGCTGCCTTTGTTTTGTTTAATTGTGTTAGAAACAGAGATAAGTGCTGATTCAAGGCATTTTCGACTACGGAAATTAGTTTCTTTGATTACTAGTCGGGCGTCTTTGAATTTCATGAGATGATTGTTGGAATTTCGGTGTTGTACGCAGGCGTTGTTCAGGTTATCGTTTCTGCATGCATTCATGTGTTCATTGATGCGTGTCTCGAGGTTTCTTGCTGTTTCTCCTACATAAATTCTGTCGCAGCCTCCACAGGGTATAGTGTAGACCCCTGCGTTGACTGGTTCATGGTGCTTGGATCTAGTCCTGGTTAGATCCTTAATAGAAGTACTGGAAGCGATGGCGACTCTAGTGTTAGCTTGTGCAAATACTTTAGAAATGTTGGATGCAACCTGGCTGTTGGGAAGAATTATAACTTTGTTTGGAGTGGAATTGACGCGTGGAGAATTAATGATCTGAAGAGCTCTTTTCTTGCAATCTTTGATGAAAAAGGAAGGAAAATGTAAATCAGTGAAGGTTTGGTGAATGTATGTACATTCCTCGTCAAGAAACTCAGGACTACAAATTCGGTAAGCTCTTAGGAAGAATCCGATGATGATACCTCTTTTGGTCCTAGTATCTTGACTGGAATAGAAATGTGTGAGGTCATTTTTATTCGTAGGTTTCCGGTAAACTTGAAATCTTAGGTTGTTATCTACTTTGTGGATGAGGACGTCTAGAAAGGGTATCTTGTTATTGGACTCTTCTTCTAGTGTAAACTGGATCGCCGGTTCAACTGCGTTGAGCCTTGCCTGAAGATTCCGTACATCAAAACGTTTGGGAGTTATTACGAGGACGTCGTCTACGTAACGTAACCAAGTGACGCTTGAGGGGACGATGTTGGCGAAGTGTTCAGCCTCTAGGTGTTCCATGTATAAGTTAGCTAAGACGGCACTGATGGGGGACCCCATTCCCATGCCGTATGTTTGTTTGTAGAGCCTGTTACTGAAAGAAAACAGTTGAAATTAACACAGAGTTCAATAAGGTCAACAAAATCTCCGGGAGGAAGAGGAAGGTTGAGGTCCTGATTGACTTTACGTCGTAGAACCTCGATGGCTTGTGTAGTAGGTACTTTAGTGAAGAGGGAAGTCACGTCCAAACTGCTTAGAAAAATATATATCTTTAAACGTATAAGAGAAAATTTTAGAAAGAGTTCTTGCGATTTTGGCTTAAATTGCAACACTATTGTTGTTGAATAAGGCAACCAAAAATTTGTGTATGCAATAATTTCGCAAAAATCATTCTGAACCTAACGAAAAGAAAATACTATTTCATTGTGTTTGTTTATTATTAAATTATTGTAAACTGATCCAAAATATATTTTGTTGGATTAGGCTAAATGAAATTGTGCTTGGTTAGGTAAGTTTTGTAAGATTGTTTTGGTACAAAATTATTAATTTTTACTTTAGCATAAATTAAAAGAAAAATATATCTTTAAACGTATAAGATAAAATTTTAGAAAGGACTTAATTTTAAATGAGTTCTTGCTAATTGACCAATTTTACCTATACGACGCACACACACTCCCCTTTCTCCTCCTCCTCCATCTCCTTCTCTGGTGTAGAGTCTACTAAGCCTCACAAACACTACACACGCACAAGAGGATGTGAGAACATACTCAGTGCATACACACACACGTGTACGAACCCTCACCACCACTGTAAAGGCTGATCCTAACCATCCTCTGCCATATATACTCTCCCACACTACTCTCTCTGTTTCTCTCTCTCTCTCCTCTTCCACTTCCTCTTCATCTTCCTTCTTCTCCTCCTCCCCCTCTTTCTCCCTTCTTGCTTTTCCCTCACTTCCTTTCCCCCTCTCTCCTTGTACCCCCTAACCTTCCCCCATCTCTCTCCCCCTCTGCCACTGTCCCCTATCCCACTCTCTATCCCTCTCCCCCTCTATCCCTTCCCCCCTCCCTACCTCCCTCCTCTCTCCCTCCCTACAACAAACACCCCCCTCCACATACACTCACTCCCAAGAATACATAAGCTTCTTTCTGTGGTAAAAAATAAATGGGTTACCAAAGAGGAGGACGAAAAACCAGGGGTCTGGCGGAAGAACCTGGGAGGGAAGATTGGGAGGCAGAGCTCACAAAAAGGGAGGAAGAATTGGGAAGGAAGCTAGAAGAGCTTGGCAAGAAAATAGAGGAGAAGATAGCTGCAGAGATCAGGAAATGGGAGCTACAAGGCATTGCAGCAGAAGTTAAGATACAGAGCTTAGAAGAGGAACTAAAAAATCTGAAACAGCCTAAAGAACCATGACAGCCATGACATCAAGAACTGCTACATCAGCCACAGATGAGGGGACTGTAGGGAGCAAAGGAGCAATACTGTACGTGAAGACCCTATTAGACCCACATGGGGCCCGGGAAAAGACGAGGAGCACATCAAGAACAATTGAGGGGACTAAAGACAGTGAAGGAGCTAAGCTATATGCAGAGGCTCTAACAGACAACTGCAGTGCCCATGAACAGATGAGCAGGAAAAAAGACAGACCACTGAGCACAGGGACATCAGCTAGGGAAGAGATTGAAGGAAGGAACGTTTCAATGGCAGGAACTAAATCATCTCAGGGGATGCAAAGGGAAATACAGTGGGAGGATGAAAGAGAGAGGTTAGTTTTTGTCTACGGGCTCCAGGAAGTTGAAGGGGAAACTTATGAAGCAAGAAACACAGGAAGAGAAAAAAGTGATTGAAAGTATCATGAAAGCAATAAGAGAGGACGACATGACCCAGTTGACAAATTTTCGGAGAACTGGGTGGTTCACAAGAGGAAAAAAAAAACGCCAGTCAAAGTGATTTTCAAGGCAGAATCAGCTCAAAACATGATCCTACAGGAGAACGCACGACTAAGGGAAAAACCGGACTACCGGAGAGTGTACCTCGACTGAGACAGAACACAAGAAGAAAGGAGGATGCTGAAGGGGTGGGTACAAAGATGCAAGGAGGAACAAGAGACAATGAGGGAGATGAGCAGGAGAACCCAGACCGAGGTGGAAGAGCAAACACAACCTCCTCCAGAACCACCCACAGAAGGAATTCAACCACGGTAACCCCAATGCAGCCAAACAATCTAAACCAAAAACCCCACACTGTACCCTCTGCCCCCTGCACCCACAGAAGGAATTCAATCATGGCAACCCCAATACAACCAATCTAAACCAAAAACCCCACACTGTACCCTCTGCCCCCACCCCCCTCATCACAAACCCCACCCCCACAGCAACCCCCCATCGGCCCTCTGCTGCCATCCTACTCATCAGAAACCCCACCCACACAGCAACTCCCCATAGGCCCCTGCCAGGGTTCCCACTCCCCCAACCCCACCATTCTCCCTGGATCACAGTTTTAGAAAAGAAGTTGAAGGTTTGGTATATGAACGCAGATGGAATAACAAACAAATGTGAGGAGTGGCATGAAAGAATCAAGGACGTCCCCAGACATCATAGCAGTCACAGAAACGAAACTCACTGGGATGATAACAGATGCAATCATCCCACCCGGATATCAGATCCTGAGGAAAGATAGAAGGAGCAGAGGGGAAGGAGGGGTTGCACTGCTCATTAAAAACCGATGGGGATTTGAGGAAATAGAAGGAATGGACGAGATTGGAGAAAGGGATTACATAGTAGGTACAATTCAGTCTGGGGGACATAAGGTAGTCATTGCAGTGATGTATAACCTGCCACAGAACTGCAGGAGGCCAATAGAGGAATATGAAGAGAGTAACAGAGCAATGGTGGAGACACTAGCTGAGATGGGCAGAAGAGCTAACTCGAGTAGAGCAAAGTTACTAGTTATGGGCGATTTCAACCACAGGGAGATTGATTGGAAAACCTGGAGCCACATGGGGGTCCTGAAACATGGAGAGCCAAGATGATGGATGTGATACTGGGAAACCTCATGCAACATGTTAGGGACACTACCAGAGAGAGAGGGGAGGATGAACCATCAAGACTGGAACTCATGTTCACCCTGAGTAGCTCAGACATTGAGGACATCACATATGAAAGGCCTCTTGGAGCTAGTGATCATGTGGTTCTGAGCTTTGAATACATAGTAGAGCTACAAGTGGAGAGGGTAACAGGAGTAGAATGGGAGAAGCCAAACTACAAAAGGGAGGACTTCACAGGTATAAGGAACTTCCTGCAGAAGGTTCAGTGGGAAAGAAAATTGGTAGGAAAGTCAGTAAACGAAATGATGAACTACATAACAACAAAATACAAGGGGGCAGAGGAAAGGTTTGTTCCCAAGGGCAAAAGAAATAATGGGAAAACCAGAACAAGCCCTTGGTTTACCCGAAGGTGTAAGGAGGCAAAAATTAAGTGCACTAGAGAATGTAAAATGTACAGAAGGCAAAGGACCCAGGAAAATAAAGAGATTAGTCGAAGAGCCAGAAACGAGTATGCACAGAAAACAATATAGCATTGAAAGTCAAGTCTGACCCGAAACTGCTGTATAGCCACATCAGGAGGAAGACAACAGTCAAGGACTAGGTAATCAGGCTGAGGAAAGAAGCAACGACCAAGAAATATGTGAGGAGCTCAACACGAGATTTAAGAAAGTATTTACAGTGGAAAACAGAAAGGACTCTGGGAAGACAGAACAGAGGGGTACACCAACGAGGGATATATCAACAAGTGTTGGATGAAATACACACAACTAAGGAGGAGGTGAAGAAGCTGCTAAGTGACCTTGATACCTCAAAGGCGGTGGGACCAGACAACATCTCTCCTTGGGTCCTTAGAGAGGGAGCAGAGACGCTGAGTGTGCCACTAACCACAATTTTCAACACATCCCTTGAAACTGGGCAACTACCTGAGGTATGGAAGACGGCAAATGTAGTCCCCATTTTTAAGAAAGGAGACAGAAACGAGGCACTAAACTAAAAACCAGTGTCGCTGACGTGTATAGTATGCAGAGTCATGGAGAAGATTATCAGGAGAGTGGTGGAGCACCTGGAACGGAACAAAATTATAAACGACAACCAGCACGGATTCATGGAAGGCAAATCTTGTGTCACAAACCTACTGGAGTTTTATGACAATATATAATAATAATATAATAATATTATATCTTTATTTACTACAAGTACATGTACATGGTATACAGGCCTAGCTGACATCAATGACATACTACTATATAGAAAGCCACTTGTTATGCTGAGCATTTCGGGCAAATTAGGCCAGTTGTTGTCCCAGGATGCGACCCACACCAGGTACCCATTTTACACTGATGGGTGAACAGGGACAGCAGGTGTCTTATGGAAACACGTCTCTAATGTTTTCCAGCCGTACCGGAGGATATTCGAACCCCGGACCTCAGTGTGTGAGCTGAGTGCTCTAGCGATCGAGCTACAAGGTAACAGAAGTAAGGCACGAGAGAGAGGGGTGGGTTGATTGCATTTTCTTGGACTGCAAGAAGGCCTTCGACACAGTTCCTCACAAGAGATTAGTGAAGAAGCTAGAATATCAGGCGTGTATAACAGAAAGGGCACTGCAATGAATCAGAGAATACCTGACAGGGAGGCAACAACAAGTCATGGTACATGATGAGGTATCACAGTGGGCGCCTGTGATGAGCAGGGTCCTACAGGAGTCAGTCCTAGCACCAGTGCTATTTTTGGTATATGTGAATGACATGGTGGAAGGGATAGACTCAGAAGTGTCCCTGTTCGCAGATGATGTGAAGTTAATGAGGAGAATTAAATCAGATGAGGATCAGGCAGGACTACAAAAAGACCTGGACAGGCTGGACGTGTGGTCCAGCAACTGGCTCCTCGAATTTAACTCCGTCAAATGCAAAGTCATGGATATTGGGGAAGGGCAAAGAAGACCGCAGACAGAATATAGGCTAGGTGGCTATTACAAACTCAGGTAATCAAAGCCTGTTAACCTGGTCATAAAAGGGAGCTTAGAGCAAAATAAACACAGCTGAAATCTTTGAATTGTATTTTCCTTCACCAAGTATAAACATATTTATGTACACTATATACACTGTGCACAGCAATAGGTAATATAAGTGCATGCCACGGTAAGCCAAGGCAACAATAGAAGCCAAAAGACAGATAGACCACCGTGCTTCAACCAGCAGCAGAATGAATCTGACAAGGGTGAAAACGTGAGTGATACCACATCACCTTCACAATTGTCAGACCCACATTATGATTGGCTGAACCTAGGTACTGATCTGACGATGGGGCCTCCTGAATCGTCAAACCCTTAGTACCTTGTTGGTGGGGCAGCCTATATGAGTGTACATACACCGAATAAATGTAATGAACTCTTTGCATGTCACACCCCACCCCAAAAGTGCTCTAATGCCTGGGACTAGGCTTAGGAATGCCAAAGTAGGAAATAAACTTAGTTAAAGCCTTAATAATTCCTTTAGTATTGATTCTGCGCATTAAAATTGCCTCTGGATTAGTCACTTTGTCCATAATAGTGAATAAATACTGGTTTCCAGACTTAGACTTAGGTAGTGGACCAACACAATCTATATTTAACTCAGCAAACGGTTCTCCATCTGCAGGTTTAGGATGGAGAGGTGCAGGTTTAATGGGTGTCCAGGTTTCACTACCTGCTGACATTCTAGACAACATCGAATATGATTCTTTACATCTTGCTTTAACTTTGGCCAAAATAATTCTTTTAATATTCTAAACATAGTTTTATTAATTCTGAAATGATCTCTTAATGAAGAGTTATGGGCTATATTTAGTATTTGGGATCTATTTTTTGGGGAACTACTAATCTAGCTGTTTGTGGTCTTCCCTCCACCTCCTTACCAGTTTCAGTGCAGATTAAGAAGTCGTTTTTAATTTCATTTTTGACTGGGTGATCTGGGGAGTTACCAGTAGCTACCTTAAAAGCGAAATTCAATAAAGGGTCTTTTCGCTCTTCCTCCCAAAAGGACAGACTCTCAGCCATGGAAACAGAGACATCTGGCAATCCTGCAACTCTGGAAAAGGAAGGCTTGATCTGGGTCTATTCACTAAATTTACGAGGCCCTGGCCAGTTTTCCTCGTAAAACAAATTGGCTAGTCCGAGATCAGAGTCGTCCAAGGACGAGTTAACATTCTCATCAGACATCACTTGGGATTTTGCCCGAGTTATGGCCAACATCGGGGAAGAATTAGTCATTATTGGTTCAGTACATTTAGTAGAATTAATGTTATTACCCAGTAATAACCCTGCATCTTTCATAGGAAATCCATCAGAAACACCTACAGTCAAATACTCAGTGTAATATTTACTCTGCACATAAATTTTATGTAAAGGAACAGAAAATACTGCTCCCCAAAAAACTTCTAAAAGAATTGAGGATTGTAACGAGGTTTGTTCAGAAAGGGGAAGTACTCCCTCTCTTATAAGTGAGCATTATGCTCCAGTATTCCTGAAGGTTCTGACTTCAGTTTTCTTTGAATTTTCCTGAAAGGATATTTGACAATTACTATAGTATGGGGCAATCCCCTTCTCTACTTCTTTCTGGTTCATATTACTAGGGACATTATAAATTTTCCTTAATGGTTGGGGTTTATTTGGGCAATTAGGCTTGATGTGGCCGGGTTTATAACAATGGAAACATACTACCTCAGCTTTAACTTTGGCTCCTTGTTGATTTTGTATCTTACGCCACTCTGGATACTGCCGTCGTGATTCACCATATGGAGTGGTTTGATGTCGGTCACCAGGTTGACCATGAGTTGAAGAACGTGGCTCGCCAGATGACGTTGTAGTACACCTTCATCCTGGCCCTTCGTCCTCCAATCAGGAACTCTTCTTTGATGATCTCTGCTCATACCATGCTGTTGAGGAGAAAGACGAGACTGCTCAGACAAGGAGAGGTTAGTTTCAGAAGTATCAGCCAACCTGGCTGCTTCCAATGCAGTAGCCAACAAATGATCTTGCAGAAAAACTCGAACCTCTGGTCCAACAGATTCCAGCAGGTTATCCACCAAAATTAGCTGTACCAGGTCCCCAAAGTTAGCGACACCACTTGCCTTGTACCATTTGATAAAAGCTTTTGTTTGCTGTCTTACAAAGTCGACATAAGACTGACCCAGCTGTCGTCTGCTTAATTTGAATTCCTTCCTATACTTGGCAGGAATACACTGATAAGCCCCAAGAACTGTGGTTTTCACCACCCAATAATTGCCAAAATCTTCATTGTTTAACACAGATGTAAACTCCTGTGCCTTACCAAACAACGCTGTATGCACCAACGCTGCCCAATGCCCCTCAGGCCACCTTAACCCGAGCCTGGTGTTCAATTGTATCGAAAAACTGTTCAGGCTCTGCAAACTAAAGTCATTCACAACCTGTGTAAACTGCCTCCTCTCCTTCTCTCTATCAAACTCCTCCCTAGCAAATGCTCACTGCTCCCTGGTTTGTTCAAGATTGAATTTGGCTAGCTCAAGCGCCAATGAAGCTGATTCGCCTTTAGACAGACCCGAGGCACCTGCGGTGCTATTTCACGAGACTGCTGGGTTGAGTGTTCTGGTGTTGTCTCTCTCCAATTATTCTGCAGGTACCTAAGTGGAGATCTGCGACTCACAGCTCCTGTAGTGGGAGAAACCTGGTGCACCATTTCAGCTTTCAACTTGTCCGAATAAGTTCACGAAGCTGCGCATCATTAAGAGTGTTTTGATAGTCAATACCAATAGAACGAACAATTTGCCAGCAATGCTGTAGAGAAAGTTTGGGCAGGTTTTGTAGAGTGAACTCGGACACCATTCATCTGACTCGGATAGGTGGCATTAACCCCAACGTAACACGCTGTTTGCAATACACGCTCAAGAAGCTATGCACAGTACAACTGCAGAATACACACAATACCAAGGCTGACACACAATAGCTAAGCGGTTGCAAAGTTGACACGCAATAACCGGAAGCGAATGGCAAAGCTGAGATGCAATACCAGATAGCAAAGCTATCTAAATGATACAAAGACTAGCTCCTGCTCTGCTCCAACCCTAGCTTCAGCTCCTGCTCTAAGTCCAGCTCCAGCTCTCGGACAGGCTACCCATATTACAAACTCAGGTAATCAAGGCCTGTTAACCTGGTCATAAAAGGGAGCTTGGAGCAAAATAAACACAGCTGAAATCTTTGAATTGTATTTTCCTTCACCAAGTATAAACAGATTTATGTACACTATATACACTGTGCACAGCAATAGGTAATATAAGTGCATGCCATGGTAAGCCAAGGCAACAATAGAAGCCAAAAGACAGATAGACCACCGTGCTTCAACCAGCAGCAGAATGAATCTGACAAGGGTGAAAACGTGAGTGCTACCACATCACCTTCACAATTGTCAGACCCACATTATGATTGGCTGAACCTAGGTACTGATCTGACGATGGGGCCTCCTGAATCGTCAAACCATTAGTACCTTGTTGGTGAGGCAGCCTATATGAGAGTGTGTACATATGCCGAATAAATGTAATGTACTCCTTGCATGTCACTGTGGCCAAAGACTGCAAATGTCACTCAAAGATAAAGATCTTGAGGTGAGTATATTACCGAGCACATCTCCTGAGGCGCACATCAACCAGATAACTGGTGCAGCATATGGGCGACTGTTAAATATGAGAACAGCGTTCCGATACCTCAGTAAGGAATTGTTCAAGACTCTGTACACCGTGTACGTCAGGCCCATACTGTAGTATGCAGCACCAGTTTGGAACCCACACCTGGTCAAACACGTCAAGAAATTAGAGAAAGCGCAAAGGTTTGCAACAAAGCTAGTTCCAGAGCTAAGGGGAATGTCCTACGAAGAAAGGTTAAGGAAAATCGGCCTAACGACACTGGAGAACAGGAGGGTCAGGGAAGACATGATAACGACATACAAAATACTGAGAGGAATAGATATGGTGGACAGAGACAGGATGTTTCAGAGAGGGGACACAGAAACAAGGGGTCACAATTTCAAGTTGAAGACTCAGATGAGTCAAAGGGATGTTAGGAAGTATTTCTTCAGTCAGAGTCGTCAGAAAGGGCAATAGTCTAGCATGTGATGCAGTGGAGGTAGGAACCAAACATAGTTTTAAGACGAAGTATGATAAAACTCATGGAGCAGGGAGATAGAGGACCTTGTAGCGACCAGTGAAGAGGAGGGGCCTAGAGCTGAGTCCCGACCCCTGCAACCACAATTAGGTGAGTACACACACACACACATATATATGGAGATGGGAAGTACTGTGCCGGCACTCTGAAGAAGGGGGTGTTAATTTTGCAGTTTTATAACTGTAGTGTAAGCATTCCTCTGGCAAGACAGTGATGGAGTGAATGATGATGAAAGTTTTTCTTTTTCGGGCCACCCTGCCTTGGTGGGAAACGGCCGATGTGTTAATATATATATATATATATATATATATATATATATATATATATATATATATATATATATATATATCAGTAGTACCTCTACTTACGAGCAGCTCCCAACTCGAACAATTATGTAAGTGTATTTTTGTAGGTGCTTTTGTAAGTGTATTTTTGGGGGTCTGAAATGGATTAACTTAATTTTCATTATTTCTTATGGGAACAAATTCCTTCGGTATCGGCACTTGAATAGCCGTCTGGAACGAATTAAGCTCGTAAATAGATGTACCAATGTATATATATATATATATATATATATATATATATATATACACATATATATATATATATATATATATATATATATATATATATATATATATATATATATATATATATATATATATATACATATATATATATATATATATATATATATATATATATATATATATATATATATATATATATATATATAAATATATATATATATATATATATATATATATATATATATATATATATATATATATATATATATATATATATAATTTATTTTTATCTACAGCCGAGATCCTCTTCGGCTGATATGAGGAGAAAGCTTGTATGAATAAGAATACATAAAGGTAAGCACCTTAGCAGGTAAGGTGCTTAATCACAGTTAAAGGTGAGATGCTTAGAAATGATCACATGCACATCACCTTTAACTTAAAATATAGCACCTCACACTCTACCTCGTCATTTCTCTTCCTTCTGAAGAGGATCTCACTTAAAGCTCTAATATAAAGCTCCCTGCAAAGTTTCCCGATGGGATTAGTGGAGAATTGCTTAGCCATCCACTAATAATTTTTCTCGTTGAAAATGTCCTGAGAATTCACAAGTGGATGAAATATCTGACTCCCACCTCCTTCACAACAATAAATCTGACTCCCACCTCCTTCACAACAATACATCTGACTCCCACCTCCTTCACAACAACACATCTGACTCCCACCTCCTTCCCAACAATAAATCTGACTCCCACCTCCTTCACAACAATACATCTGACTCCCACCTCCTTCACAACAATACAGCTGACTCCCACCTCCTTCACAACAATACATCTGACTCCCACCTCCTTCACAATAATACATCTGACTCCCACCTCCTCCACAACAATACATCTGACTCCCACCTCCTCCACAACAATACAGCTGACTCCCACCTCCTTCACAACAATACATCTGACTCCCACCTCCTTCACAACAATACAGCTGACTCCCACCTCCTTCACCACAATACATCTGACTCCCACCTCCTCCACAACAATACATCTGACTCCCACCTCCTTCACAACAATACATCTGACTCCCACCTCCTTCCCAACAATAAATCTGACTCCCACCTCCTTCACAACAATACATCTGACTCCCACCTCCTTCACAACAATACATCTGACTCCCACCTCCTTTACAACAATACATCTGACTCCCACCTCCTTCACAACAATACATCTGCAGACTCTTACACTCTATGATACTGTATTATAATAATAAATTACAGCAAAACGTAATGCCAACACTGTACTTTAGTGGACTTTATAAAGTGTGGGAATATTTTTAGTTTACTAGTTTTCAAGTTTGATTATGGATTCAGCGTAAATATGTATATATACATAACATTGTACACATAATTTTGAATGATTATACTTACTTGTGATTTATTTTAATTATGCATCATTGACAGCACCTGTTTATTGTTGCCATATACTGAGTGGTGTGCCTGGCAGTGTCTTGCCATACACTGAGTGGTGTGCCTGGCAATGTGTCTTGCCATACACTGAGTAGTGTGCCTGGCAGTGTGTCTTGCCATACACTGAGTGGTGCCTGGCAGTGTGTCTGGCAGACGCCAGGCACTGCTTGCAATAACATGATTTAATGGAATAGTATGTATAATGTCTTTATAATTATAAAGACATTATGCATTCTACTATTATTATTATTATTGAAGTGGGAACTAGCCTAATTATTCAGGAATCAGCTTAACATTATGGACGGGGATGCTGCACATCGCAAGGTCCTCAAGGTTGATCAGTTTATCTCATGTGCACATCACTCAACCATCCATCATCGCCTCATACTGATGTAGCTTCAATTTTATTTGATGAATAATTTACATTTTTTCAGACTATTAAGCAGCGGGAAATTAAATGCTAGTTATGATCCTCATTCATTACTGCGCACCAGTCGTGTGTTTATACAGGGATTCATTACTGCGCACCAGTCTTGTGTTTATACAGGGATTCATTACTGCGCACCAGTCTTGTGTTTATACAGGGATTCATTACTGCGCACCAGTCTTATGTTTATACAGGGATTCATTACTGCGCACAAGTCTTATGTTTATACAGGGATTCATTACTGCGCGCAAGTCGTGTGTTTATACAGGGATTCATTACTGCGCGCAAGTCGTGTGTTTATACAGGGATTCATTACTGCGCACAAGTCGTGTGTTTATACAGGGATTCATTACTGCGCACCAGTCTTGTGTTTATACAGGGATTCATTACTGCGCGCAAGTCTTATGTTTATACAGGGATTCATTACTGCGCGCAAGTCTTATGTTTATACAGGGATTCATTACTGCGCACCAGTCTTGTGTTTATACAGGGATTCATTACTGCGCGCAAGTCTTATGTTTATACAGGGATTCATTACTGCGCGCAAGTCTTATGTTTATACAGGGATTCATTACTGCGCACCAGTCGTGTGTTTATACAGGGATTCATTACTGCGCGCAAGTCTTATGTTTATACAGGGATTCATTACTGCGCGCAAGTCTTATGTTTATACAGGGATTCATTACTGCGCACCAGTCGTGTGTTTATACAGGGATTCATTACTGCGCACAAGTCGTGTGTTTATACAGGGATTCATTACTGCGCACCAGTCTTGTGTTTATACAGGGATTCATTACTGCGCGCAAGTCGTGTGTTTATACAGGGATTCATTACTGCGCACCAGTCTTGTGTTTATACAGGGATTCATTACTGCGCACCAGTCTTGTGTTTATACAGGGATTCATTACTGCGCACCAGTCTTGTGTTTATACAGGGATTCATTACTGCGCGCAAGTCGTGTGTTTATACAGGGATTCATTACTGCGCACCAGTCTTGTGTTTATACAGGGATTCATTACTGCGCACCAGTCTTATGTTTATACAGGGATTCATTACTGCGCACCAGTCTTGTGTTTATACAGGGATTCATTACTGCGCACAAGTCTTGTGTTTATACAGGGATTCATTACTGCGCACAAGTCTTGTGTTTATACAGGGATTCATTACTGCGCACAAGTCTTGTGTTTATACAGGGATTCATTACTGCGCACCAGTCTTATGTTTATACAGGGATTCATTACTGCGCACAAGTCTTGTGTTTATACAGGGATTCATTACTGCGCACCAGTCTTATGTTTATACAGGTATTCATTACTGCGCACCAGTCTTATGTTTATACAGGGATTCATTACTGCGCACAAGTCTTGTGTTTATACAGGAATTCATTACTGCGCACAAGTCTTGTGTTTATACAGGGATTCATTACTGCGCACAAGTCTTATGTTTATACAGGGATTCATTACTGCGAACAAGTCTTGTGTTTATACAGGGATTCATTACTGCGCACCAGTCTTATGTTTATACAGGGATTCATTACTGCGCACAAGTCTTGTGTTTATACAGGGATTCATTACTGCGCACAAGTCTTATGTTTATACAGGGATTCATTACTGCGCACAAGTCTTGTGTTTATATAGGGATTCATTACTGCGCACCAGTCTTGTGTTTATACAGGGATTCATTACTGCGCACAAGTCTTGTGTTTATACAGGGATTCATTACTGCGCGCAAGTCGTGTGTTTATACAGGGATTCATTACTGCGCACCAGTCGTGTGTTTATACAGGGATTCATTACTGCGCACCAGTCGTGTGTTTATACAGGGATTCATTACTGCGCACCAGTCTTGTGTTTATACAGGGATTCATTACTGCGCACCAGTCTTGTGTTTATACAGGGATTCATTACTGCGCACCAGTCTTGTGTTTATACAGGGATTCATTACTGCGCACAAGTCTTGTGTTTATACAGGGATTCATTACTGCGCACAAGTCTTGTGTTTATACAGGGATTCATTACTGCGCACCAGTCTTGTGTTTATACAGGGATTCATTACTGCGCACCAGTCGTGTGTTTATACAGGGATTCATTACTGCGCCAGTCTTATGTTTATACAGGGATTCATTACTGCGCACCAGTCTTGTGTTTATACAGGGATTCATTACTGCGACAAGTCTTGTGTTTATACAGGGATTCATTACTGCGCACCAGTCTTGTGTTTATACAGGGATTCATTACTGCGCACCAGTCGTGTGTTTATACAGGGATTCATTACTGCGCACCAGTCTTATGTTTATACAGGGATTCATTACTGCGCACAAGTCTTGTGTTTATACAGGGATTCATTACTGCGCGCAAGTCTTGTGTTTATACAGGGATTCATTACTGCGCACCAGTCGTGTGTTTATACAGGGATTCATTACTGCGCACCAGTCGTGTGTTTATACAGGGATTCATTACTGCGCACAAGTCTTGTGTTTATACAGGGATTCATTACTGCGCACCAGTCTTGTGTTTATACAGGGATTCATTACTGCGCACCAGTCTTGTGTTTATACAGGGATTCATTACTGCGCTCAAGTCTTGTGTTTATACAGGGATTCATTACTGCGCACAAGTCTTGTGTTTATACAGGGATTCATTACTGCGCACAAGTCTTGTGTTTATACAGGGATTCATTACTGCGCACAAGTCTTGTGTTTATACAGGGATTCATTACTGCGCACCAGTCGTGTGTTTACACAGGGATTCATTACTGCGCACCAGTCGTGTGTTTATACAGGGATTCATTACTGCGCACAAGTCTTGTGTTTATACAGGGATTCATTACTGCGCGCAAGTCTTGTGTTTATACAGGGATTCATTACTGCGCACAAGTCTTGTGTTTATACAGGGATTCATTACTGCGCACAAGTCTTGTGTTTATACAGGGATTCATTACTGCGCACCAGTCGTGTGTTTATACAGGGATTCATTACTGCGCACCAGTCGTGTGTTTATACAGGGATTCATTACTGCGCACCAGTCGTGTGTTTATACAGGGATTCATTACTGCGCACAAGTCTTGTGTTTATACAGGGATTCATTACTGCGCACAAGTCTTGTGTTTATACAGGGATTCATTACTGCGCACCAGTCTTGTGTTTATACAGGGATTCATTACTGCGCACCAGTCGTGTGTTTATACAGGGATTCATTACTGCGCACCAGTCTTATGTTTATACAGGGATTCATTACTGCGCACCAGTCTTGTGTTTATACAGGGATTCATTACTGCGCGCAAGTCTTATGTTTATACAGGGATTCATTACTGCGCACAAGTCTTGTGTTTATACAGGGATTCATTACTGCGCGCAAGTCTTGTGTTTATACAGGGATTCATTACTGCGCACCAGTCTTGTGTTTATACAGGGATTCATTACTGCGCACAAGTCTTGTGTTTATACAGGGATTCATTACTGCGCGCAAGTCTTGTGTTTATACAGGGATTCATTACTGCGCACCAGTCGTGTGTTTATACAGGGATTCATTACTGCGCACCATAAGAACATAAGAACATAAGAAAGGAGGAACACTGCAGCAGGCCTGTTGGCCCATACTAGGCAGGTCCTTCACAATCCGTCCCACTAACAGAATATTTGCTCAACCCAATTTTCAATGCTACCCAAGAAATAAGCTTTGACAATTCTACCCACTCATGCGCAGTCCCACTCAAACCCAACCTCTCACTCATGAATTTATCCAACCTAAATTTGAAACTACCCAAGGTCCTAGCTTCAATAACCCTACTAGGCAGACTGTTCCACTCATCAACTACTTTATTTCCAAACCAATACTTTCCTATATCCTTTCTAAATCTAAACTTATCTAACTTGAATCCATTATTGCGGGTTCTCTCTTGGAGAGATATCCTCAAGACCTTATTTATATCCCCTTTGTTAATACCGATCATGTCTCCCCTCATTCTACGTCTTACAAGTGAATGTAATTTTAGGGTCTTCAATCTTTCTTCGTAAGGAAGATTTCTAATGCTATGTATTAATTTAGTCATTCTACGCTGAATGTTTTCTAACGAATTTATGTCCATTCTGTAATATGGAGACCAGAACTGAGCTGCGTAATCTAGGTGAGGCCTTACTAATGATGTATAAAGCTGTAATATAACCTCTGGACTTCTGTTGTTAACACTTCTTGATATAAATCCCAGTAATCTATTTGCCTTATTACGTACGCTTAGGCATTGCTGTCTTGGTTTAAGGTTGCTGCTTACCATCACCCCCAAGTCCTTCTCGCAATCTGTATGGCTAAGTTCTACGTTATTTAACTTATAAGTGCTTGGGTTATGGACACTCCGAGCTTCAGAACCTTGCATTTATCTACATTGAACTGCATCTGCCACTTTTCTGACCACGAATTAAGTTTGTCTAAATCTTCCTGAAGTTCTATGACATCTATGTTTGAATCAATTATCCTACATATCTTCGTGTCGTCGGCGAATTTGCTCATATCACTAGTAATTCCTCATCAAGGTCATTGATATATATTATAAATAACAATGGGCCTAAGACTGATCCCTGTGGAACACCACTTGTTACAAGTCCCCATTCGGATTTAACCCCATTTATGCACACTCTCTGCTTCCTATTGGTGAGCCATGACTCGATCCATGACAGCACTTTTCCCCCAATGCCATGAGCTGCCACTTTCTTTAACAGTCTCTGGTGCGGTACTCTATCAAAAGCCTTACTAAAGTCTAAATAAACAATATCGAATTCTTTATTGTGATCAACAGCTTCAAAAGCTGTTTATACAGGGATTCATTACTGCGCACCAGTCTTGTGTTTATACAGGGATTCATTACTGCGCACCAGTCTTGTGTTTATACAGGGATTCATTACTGCGCACCAGTCTTGTGTTTATACAGGGATTCATTACTGCGCGCAAGTCTTGTGTTTATACAGGGATTCATTACTGCGCACAAGTCTTGTGTTTATACAGGGATTCATTACTGCACACAAGTCTTGTGTTTATACAGGGATTCATTACTGCGCACAAGTCTTGTGTTTATACAGGGATTCATTACTGCGCACCAGTCGTGTGTTTATACAGGGATTCATTACTGCGCACCAGTCGTGTGTTTATACAGGGATTCATTACTGCGCACAAGTCTTGTGTTTATACAGGGATTCATTACTGCGCGCAAGTCTTGTGTTTATACAGGGATTCATTACTGCGCACAAGTCTTGTGTTTATACAGGATTCATTACTGCGCACAAGTCTTGTGTTTATACAGGATTCATTACTGCGCACCAGTCGTGTGTTTATACAGGATTCATTACTGCGCACCAGTCGTGTGTTTATACAGGATTCATTACTGCGCACCAGTCGTGTGTTTATACAGGGATTCATTACTGCGCACCAGTCTTGTGTTTATACAGGGATTCATTACTGCGCACCAGTCTTGTGTTTATACAGGGATTCATTACTGCGCACCAGTCTTGTGTTTATACAGGGATTCATTACTGGGCACCAGTCTTGTGTTTATACAGGGATTCATTACTGCGCACCAGTCTTGTGTTTATACAGGGATTCATTACTGGGCACCAGTCTTGTGTTTATACAGGGATTCATTACTGGGCACCAGTCTTGTGTTTATACAGGGATTCATTACTGGGCACCAGTCTTGTGTTTATACAGGGATCCACTTAGTAGGTCTTCTTTAAGCTTAATAGTTTTAGTAAAATAATTTATTAGCTGCAATAAGCCTTTGTTTACTACTTTTACCTAAATGGGATTTTTTCAACTTAACAGATAAGGTTTGCACTTATATCTTCATGTTATTTGCTTTGTCACATATAGACAAGTGTTTTTATTTAGAACCTTCACTTTTTTTTGGCCAAATACAGAGTGCGCCCGTGTGATCTTCATGGGGATTTTTTGTCGCATATAGATATGTCTGTATTAATAGCCATCAAGGGATTTTTGTCTCATATAGACAGATGCTTATAATTAACACCTTAACATTATATTTTGTCTCAATTATCCAGAAGTAGACTTAGGTCATATTATTGACCATTATCTTGTCTACTTGTTTGTTCAGTGAGGAGCTTTCAGTCGACTTACATCAAACTGAACATGTTATTATCTATTTCCTCTATTAGTGCACTCAAGATCTGTCAGTAGACTTATTTGTCAGTTCATTAATCAAGTAATATTTGATCCTATGAATTGTTTTCATGGCTTTGTACTCGCATGTAGTCCCACAACACATTAACCTTGCTTCCTTGAATTATATCTTTAAACAACTCTGGTATTTTACATAAATCCAAAATGACCGCAGGTCTCCATCTTGAATATTTAATTTTTGATCCACTTGTCGCATCATGATGGCTGATGTCTCTTGTATGTCTGATGTCTCTTGTATGTCTGATGTCTCTTGTATGTCTGATGTCTCTTGTATGTCTGATGTCTCTTGTATGTCTGATGTCTCTTGTATGTCTGATGTCTCTTGTATGTCTGATGTCTCTTGTATGTCTGATGTCTCTTGTATGGCTGATGTCTCTTGTATGTCTGATGTCTCTTGTATGTCTGATGTCTCTTGTATCTCTGATGTCTCTTGTATGTCTGATGTCTCTTGTATGTCTGATGTCTCTTGTATCTCTGATGTCTCTTGTATGTCTGATGTCTCTTGTATGTCTGATGTCTCTT
This sequence comes from Cherax destructor, assembly GCA_009830355.1. Classification (NCBI taxonomy): domain Eukaryota; kingdom Metazoa; phylum Arthropoda; class Malacostraca; order Decapoda; family Parastacidae; genus Cherax; species Cherax destructor. The sequence goes on along the minus strand of WNWK01009927.1, from coordinate 40,643 downwards.
GTATGTCTGATGTCTCTTGTATGTCTGATGTCTCTTGTATGTCTGATGTCTCTTGTATGTCTGATGTCTCTTGTATGTCTGATGTCTCTTGTATGTCTGATGTCTCTTGTATGTCTGATGTCTCTTGTATGTCTGATGTCTCTTGTATGTCTGATGTCTCTTGTATGTCTGATGTCTCTTGATCATGCTTGTCTGATGTCTCTTGTATGTCTGATGCTCTTGTATGTCTGATGTCTCTTGTATGTCTGATGTCTCTTGTATGGCTGATGTCTCTTGTATGTCTGATGTCTCTTGTATGTCTGATGTCTCTTGTATCTCTGATGTCTCTTGTATGTTTGATGTCTCTTGTATAGGTTTTAAGGTGTGTGTAATCTATTTTCTTTCATTTCAAATTAAATTCTTAACCTTACCTGGAGTATACCTGGAGAGGGTTTCGGGGGTCAACGCCCCCGCGGCTCGGTCTGAGACCAGGCCTCATGGTGGATCAGGGTCTGATCAACCAGGCTGTTACTGCCGGCCGCACGCAAACTGACGTACGAACCGCAGCCCGGCTGGTCAGGTACTGACTTTAGGTTACTTGAACTAATATGAGGTTAAATTTAACCTCTCGGTGGAACATGAATGGAAAACTGAACTAAAATGTAATTTATTTTATTAATTCAGTGAAATGAACACACACATGAACACACACATGAACACACACATGAACACACACATGATGTGTTACACATTTGTTAGTGGGAAATATAGTAATGAGTGATATGTGAGACACATAATCACATCATATATAATGTGGAAACTTCTATGGATATAATTTAATGATGACCTTATACCTAAACCCACACGTCACCCAGAGAATGAGCACCAGCAACACCATCATCAGCATCCTCATAACCTTCACTCTCCTCTTTTGACCCTTCTTCTTCACCCTCTTCCTCCTCCTCCCCCCTAAGCCTCCTCCTCCTCCCCATCTTATCCCGACACCTTCCTCATCTCCCGACTGAGCATCTTTTAGTGTAGGGACTGCAGCAGGTGTCTTCAGCAGAGCAGTTGTAGTACGACGCTCACCGAAGATGTTCTTTGTGACAGTGTTGAACTATAAACACACACACACACATTGGAGTATGCAGCACCGGTTTGGAACCCACACCTAGCCTAGCATGTAAGGAAGATAAAAAATTTGCAAAGATTTGCAACAAGACTAGTCCCGGAGCTAAGGGGTATGTCCAACTAGGAGAGGTTAAGGGAGATCGACCTGACGACACTGGAAGACAGGAGAGATAAGGGAGATATGATAACGACTTATAAAATATTGAGAGGAATCGACAAGGTGGACAGAGACAGGATGTTCCAGAGATGGGACACAGCAACAAGGGGTCATAGATGGAAGTTGAAGACTCAGATGAATCACAGTGATGTTAGGAAGTATTTTTTCAGTCACAGAGTTGTCAGGAAGTGGAATAGTCTGGGAAGTGATGTAGTAGAGGCAGGATCCATACACAGCTTTAAGAAGAGGTATGGTAAAGGAGCAGGAAGAGTGAGCTAGTAGCGGCCAGTGAAGAGGCGGGGCCAGGAGCTGTGACTCGACCCCTGCAACCACAACTAGGTGAGTATACACACACACACACACACACAAGTGGAGGGAGAAGCAGGAAGGGCCGGACGAACGAAGCCAAACTACAAGAAAGGAGACTATGTAGGCATGAAGAACTTCCTGCATGGAGTTCAGTGGGACAGGGAGCTAGCAGGGAAGTCAGTAAACGAGATGATGGAATACATGACAACAATATGCAAGGAAGCTGAGGAGAGGTTTGTACCCAAGGGTAACAGGAATAACGAAAAAGCCAGGATGAGCCCATGGTTCACCCAAAGGTGCAGGGAGGCCAAAACCAAGTGTGCCAGGGAATGGAAGAAGTATAGAAGGCAAAGGACCCAGGAGAATAAGGAGAGCAGTCGTAGAGCCAGAAATAAATATGCACAGGTAAGAAGGGAGGCCCAAAGACAATACGAGAATGACATAGCAGCGAAATCTGACCCAAAGCTGTTGTACAGCCACATCAGGAGGAGAACAACAGTCAAGGACCAGGTAATCGGCTGAGGAAGGAAGGAGGGGAGGTCACAAGACATGACCGCGAAGTGTGTGAGGAGCTCAACATGAGATTCAAAGAAGTGTTCACCGAGGAGGTAGAAGGGCCTCCAGAAAGGCGGAGAGGAGGGGTACACCATCAGGTGTTGGACACAATACATACAACTGAGGAGGAAGTGAAGAGGCTGATAAGCGAGCTAGATACCTCAAAGGCGATGGGGCCGGATAACATTTCTCTATGGATCCTGAGAGGGGGAGCAGAGGCACTATGTATACCACTAACAACAATCTTCAACACATCCATCGAAACAGGGCGACTACCTGAGGTATGGAAGACAGCAAATGTAGTCCAATTTTTAAAAAAAGGAGACAGACACGAAGCACTAAACTACAGACCAGTTTCATTGACATGTATAGTATGCAAGGTAATGGAGAGGATTATCAGGAGAAGAGTGGTGGAGCACCTAGAAAGAAACGAGCTTATCAACGACAGCCAGCATGGTTTCAGGGATGGGAAATCCTTCGTTACAAACCTACTGGAGTTCTATGACAGGATGACGGCAGTAAGACAAGAAAGAGAGGGGTGGGTAGATTGCATTTTCTTGGACTGCAAGAAGGCGTTTGACACAGTTCCACACAAGAGATTAGTGCAAAAGCTGGAGGACCAGGCAGGAATAACAGGGAAGGCACTGCAATGGATCAGGGAATACCTGTCCGGAAGACAACAGCGAGTCGTGGTACGTGGCGAGGTGTCAGAGTGGGCACCTGTAACGAGCGGGGTGCCACAGGGATCAGTGGTATTTGTGAACGACATGACAGAAGGAATAGACTCCGAAGTGTCCCTGTTTCCAGATGATGTGAAGTTGATGAGAAGAATTCAATCGGACGAGGACCAGGCAGAACTATAGAGGGATCTGGACAGGCTGCAAGCTTAGTTTAGCGATTGGCTCCTGGAGTTCAACCCCACCAAGTGCAAAGTCATGAAGATTGGGGAAGGGCAAAGACGACTGAAGACGGAGTACAGTCTAGGGGCCAGAGACTACAAACCTCACTCAAGGAAAAAGATCTTGGGGTGAGTATAACACCAGGCACATCTCCTGAGGTGCACATCAACCAAATAACTGCTGCAGCATACGGGCGCCTAGCAAACCTAAGAACAGCATTCCGACATCTTAATAAGGAATCGTTCAGGACCCTGTACACTGTGTACGTTAGGCCCATATTGGAGTATGCAGCACAAGTTTGGAACCCACACCTAGCCAAGCACGTAAAGAAACTAGAGAAAGTGCAAAGGTTTGCAACAAAACTAGTCCCGGAGCTAAGGGGTATATCCTACGAGGAGAGGTTAAGGGAAATCGACCTGACGACACTGGAGGACAGGAGAGATAAAGGGGACATGATAACGACATAAAATACTGAGAGGAATTGACAAGGTGGACAGAGACAGGATATTCCAGAGATGGGACACAACAACAATGGGTCATAATTGGAAGATTCAGACGAGTCACAGGGATGTTAAGAAGTATTTCTTCAGTCATATAGTCTGGAGAGTGATGTAGTGGAGGCAAGATCCACATATAGCTTTAAGAAGAGGTACGACAAAGCTCATGGAACAGGGAGAGAGTGGACTTAGTAGCGACTAGCGAAGAGGCGGGGCCAGGAGCTGTGACTCGATCCCTGCAACAACAATTAAGGGAGTACACACACATATACATAAGAACATAAGAAAGGAGGAACACTGCAGGAGGCCTGTTGGCCCATACTAGGCAGGTCCTTTACAATCCATCCCACTAACAGAATATTTGCCCAACCCAATTTTCAATGCTACCCAAACAATAAGCTCTGATAATTCTATTTACTCATGTGCAAGTCCCACTCAAATACATACATGCATGCATGTATGTATGCATATACATCTATAGCTACGCATTATGGAATATATAATGTATAATACATATTATAGCATGGCTTTATTAGGATGGAAGACAACAAGCAGCAGGGAGGTGCTAACATTATGTTACATGAGTGTGACAGAAACATGTTAAATGTTGAACACTGTTAGAAAGAAAACATCGAGAAACACATCTCATTAACACATAGGTTTAGGTAAATCTTGTAAATAACTAAAACAAATACAAGTAACATGTAAAAAAAAATGAATTATAATATTTGTAATTTGAAAGTTGGATTTTTTTAATGGTTAGATGTTGTTATATATGTTGTGCATGATAAGAAACACTCTGTTTACTCAGTTATGGAGAGAACATTAACATCATTCTCTGATTGATTCTCCTCTCCAAACACTCAGCTGCCTCCATTACTCCTCTACTCCAAACACTCAGCTGCCTCCATCACTCCTCTACTCCAGACACTCAGCTGCCTCCATTACTCCTCTACTCCAGACACTCAGCTGCCTCCATCACTCCTCTACTCCAGACACTCGGCTGCCTCCATCCCCCCTCTACTCCAGACACTCAGCTGCCTCCATCACTCCTCTACTCCAGACACTCAGCTGCCTTCATCACTCCTCTACTCCAGACACTCAGCTGCCTCCATCACCCCTCTACTCCAGACACTCAGCTGCCTCCATCACCCCTCTACTCCAAACACTCAGCGGCCTCCATCACCCCTCTACTCCAGACACTCAGTTGCCTAAATCACTCCTCTACTCCAGACACTCAGTTGCCTCCATCACTCCTCTACTCTAGACACTCAGCTGCCTCCATCACTCCTCTACTCCAGATACCCAGCTGCCTCTACCACTCTACTCCAGACACTCAGCTGCCTCCATTACTCCTCTACTTCAGACACTCAGCTGCCTCCATCACTCCTCTACTCCAGACACTCAGCTGCCTCCATTACTTCTCTTCTCCAGACATTCAGCTGCCTCCATCACTCCTCTACTCCAGATACCCAGCTGCCTCCATCACTCCTCTACTCCAGACACTCAGTTGCCTCCATCACCCCTCCACTCCAGACACTCAGTTGCCTCCATCACCCCTCTACTCCAGACATTCAGCTGCCTCCATCACTCCTCTACTCCATACACTCAGTTGCCTCCATCACCCCTCTACTCCAGACACTCAGTTGCCTCCATCACTCCTCTACTCCATACACTCAGTTGCCTCCATCACACCTCTGCTCCAGACACTCAGTTGCCTCCATCACCCCTCTGCTCCAGACACTCAGCTGCCTCCATCACCCCTCTACTCCAGACATTCAGCTGCCTCCATCACTCCTCTACTCCAGATACTCAGTTGCCTCCATCACCCCTCTACTCCAGACACTCAACTGCCTCCATCACTCCTCTACTCCAGATACTCAGTTGCCTCCATCACTCCTCTACTCCAGACACTCAGTTGCCTCCATCACCCCTCTACTCCAGACATTCAGCTGCCTCCATCACTCCTCTACTCCAGATACTCAGTTGCCTCCATCACCCCTCTACTCCAGACACTCAACTGCCTCCATCACCTCTGTACTCCAGACACTCAGCTGCCTCCATCACTCCTCTACTCCAGACACTCAGTTGCCTCCATCACTCCTCTACTCCAGATACTCAGTTGCCTTCATCACTCCTCTACTCCAGACACTCAACTGCCTCCATCACCTCTGTACTCCAGACACTCAGCTGCCTCCCTCACTCCTCTACTCCAGACACTCAGCTGCCTCCATCACTCCTCTACTCCAGACACTCAGCTGCCTCCATCACTCCTCTACTCCAGACACTCAGCTGCCTCCATCACTCCTCTACTCCAGACACCTGACAGTGGCATGGTGCGCCTCTCCACAAGAACTGTTCAGTAGTTCAGGAGGTCGCCTGATCCCATCAGGACATTGCATGGGAGGGATGCAATTGCATTTAAATAGGTAATACAACCAGAGACTTAGACACAACTATAGAAGCATTATTTTTTGCAGAACAGAAAGATGATACATGGAAAGTACGTGTATAAGACCGCAACACATGCGCATTTTATCAACTTTAAATTTTTTTAATAATGTTGGTAGAATTACCGACAATATGTGATAGGAGATACATAGGGGAAACATTGCCGTATCTCCAAACAAGAATCTCAGAACATTAAAACACCTGCGGGACACGTATTAACAGCAATAAATTTCTTAATACACAGAAACAAACATTCACAGAAAATGTTTGTTTGGTAAAAGGACACAAGTGCAACTAATATGACATTTTATTGTGGCAAAGGCTTGACAAAGCTCCTGAAGAGCGAAACGTTGCCACAATAAAATGTCATATTAGTTGCACTTGTGTCCTTTTACCAAACAAACATTTTCTGTGAATGTTTGTTTCTGTGGATTAGGAAATTATTGCTGTTAATACGTGTCCCGCAGGTGTTTTAATGTTCTGAGATTCTTGTTTGGAGATACGGCAATGTTTCCCCTATGTATCTCCTATCACAAGTTCTACAGGAAGAGAGAGAGAGAGAGAGAGAGAGAGAGAGAGAGAGAGAGAGAGAGAGAGAGAGAGAGGGAGGCTCTGCAGTAATGAGCTGCCAACTACACACACCAGGGAAATTTTAATTAACAACAGTCAGTGGGAAGGACTTAATGATGGTAGCAGAGGGCGTCCCCTCACCTCTCACCTAACCTCCCACCTTACCTCACCTCTCACCTTACCTCTCAGTTCACCTTTCACCTCACCTCTCACCTCACCTTTTACCTCACCTCTCACCTTTCCTCTCACCTCATCCATAAATAAACACAAGTAGTAAAAAGAAAATGGAGCCTCACCATTTAGGGAAGACACTAGGCCTCTCAAGAACACAAGAATAAAAGAGCACAGCAGTAGGCCTACCGGTCCATGCCAGGCATGTCCAACTCACACCCACTCATGTACTCGTCCAGCTTATACTTTCAAAGTTCTCGCTTCAGAGAATGCGACGAGCATGTTTGCTTTCTCCCATTAGCAACTCTATTGCTAAGCCAACGCTTCTCTAAATCCTTTCTAAATCTAGATTTGTCTAACCTGAATTCATTGTCATGAATCTTGAATTGGTTGGAGATTTTCAACACATTATTTATACTTCTTTTATTTATTTCTCTCTTCTACTGAACACTTCAGTCATATTTCCTCCTAATTATACACCTCTCCAAAGTCCAAATTCGGTTCCTTCAGACAGTTTGTCCTAACTCTGTAAGATGGAGACCAGAACTGAACCACGTAATCTAAATGCGGCCTTACATAAAATTGAAGTATTATCTGAGAACTCATATTATTTATACTTTTTGGTATGTAACGAAGAATTCTGTTAGCTGTATTGTGATTACTTATGCACCGTTGTCTTGGCTTTTGTTTACTGCTAAACAGAACTTCCAAATTTTTCTCGCATTCTGTTTGGTTCAGACCTACATTATTTAATTTATAGTTGATGAATTTGTACACATGTGCAGTATCTGGGCATCTTTATTTAACAGACGTTTCGCCATCCAGTAGCTGTATCAATACTGAGACATAACCTGAGGACTAGAACAGGAAGTAATCAGTTCCTCAGTCAAAGTTATTTTCTTTTTCCAGGAAGAGAACCTTACATTTGTCTACATTAAATTGGCTCTGCCACTCCACTGCCTCAACCTATCAGATTTTCCTGTAGCGCTGTAGTGTCTTCATCAGAATTTATTTGACAACATGTTTTAGTAACATCGGCAAACTTGCTTTTGTTGCGTTATTTATTCCCTCATCTATGTCGTTTATGTAATAATATTGGTAGAATTACCGACAATATGTTAAGTAAAAGGACACAAATGCAACTAATGTGACATTTTATTGTGGCAACGTTTCGCTCTCCAGGAGCTTTCTCAAGCCGTTACAAGCGATACATGGACACAGTGGGCTATTATACACTCTCAAAGTGAGGTGAAATACTAGTGGTGGTCGAGGTAGTAGTAGTAGTAGTAATACAATAAGGTAGAACAATCAATATGCACATGAGTAAAAGGTGATAAAACAAATACTTGGGTAGTATAACAATAGGTTAGACAAATATTTTTGCTGGAGGTTGAAATATAGAAGGCCTGTAGGAGTGTTCCACATCTACGATGTGCTTGTGTTGAATTAGCAGGAGAGACTATGTGATGGTATGGTTAACTGTTTTCAGGAGGATTCTTGCTAAGACTTCAGAGATGGTGAAGCTGCCTTTGTTTTGTTTAATTGTGTTAGAAACAGAGATAAGTGCTGATTCAAGGCATTTGCGTCTACGGAAATTAGTTTCTTTGATTACTAGTCGGGCGTCTTTGAATTTCATGAGATGATTGTTGGAATTTCGGTGTTGTACGCAGGCGTTGTTCAGGTTATCGTTCCTGCATGCATTAATGTGTTCATTGATGCGTGTTTCGAGGTTTCTTGCTGTTTCTCCTACATAAATTCTGTCGCAGCCTCCACAGGGTATAGTGTAGACCCCTGCGTTGACTGGTTCATGGTGCTTGGATTTAGTCCTGGTTAAATCCTTAATAGAAGTACTGGAAGCAATGGCGACTCTAGTGTTAGCTTGTGCAAATACTTTAGAAATGTTGTTGTCTACTTTGTGGATGAGGACGTCTAGAAAGGGTAGCTTGTCATTGGACTCTTCTTCTAGTGTAAACTGGATCGCCGGTTCAACTGCGTTGAGCCTTGCCTGAAGATTCCGTACATCAAAACGTTTGGGAGTTATTACGAGGACGTCGTCTACGTAACGTAACCAAGTGACACTTGAGGGTATGATATTGGCGAAGTGTTCAGCCTCTAGGTGTTCCATGTACAAGTTAGCTAAGACGGCACTGATGGGGGACCCCATTCCCATGCCGTATGTTTGTTTGTAGAGCCTGTTATTGAAAGAAAAACAGTTGAAATTAACACAGAGTTCAATAAGGTCAACAAAATCTCCGGGAGGTAGAGGAAGGTTAAGGTCCTGATTGACTTTACGTCGTAGAACCTCGATGGCTTGTGTGGTAGGTACTTTAGTGAAGAGGGAAGTCACGTCCAAACTGCTTAGTTTCTTGTTTCGGATGGAGATATTTCGGATGCGGTTGAGAAGGTCGCCTGAATGTTTAAGATGAGCGGGGCTGATGGTCCCCAGAAGGCAGGAAAGATGTTTGGCAAGAACTCCGGCTAGTATTTGTTTTATCACCTTTTACTCATGTGCATATTGATTGTTCTACCTTATTGTATTACTACTACTACTACTACCTCGACCACCACTAGTATTTCACCTCACTTTGAGAGTATATAATAGCCCACTGTGTCCATGTATCGCTTGTAACGGCTTGAGAAAGCTCCTGGAGAGCGAAACGTTGCCACAATAAAATGTCACATTAGTTGCATTTGTGTCCTTTTACTTAACATATGTCGTTTATGTTTACTGTGAATAGCAAGGACCCCGGTACTGGCCCCTGTGGAACAGCATTTTTGACGCCTCACCATTCAGATTTCCGCCCACTCATGTAAACTGTGTAATAATGTTGGTGGAATTACCCACAATATGTTAGGTAAAAGGACACAAGTGCAACTAATGTGACATTTTATTGCGGCAACCACAACAAACACTACTACTACTACTACTACTACTCCTACTCCTACCACCATCACGATTACTTACAACGAATGTATTGTGTTTTGCACCTCACTCTGTACCTACATATACCTCTATGTGTCCCTGTATTGTTTACAACGTTGACAAAGCTCCTGGAGAGCGGAACGTTGTTACAATAAAATGTCACATTAGTTGCACTTGTGCCCTTTTATCTAACATGTAAACTCTGTTGCCTATCCTTCATCTATACCTCTGTCTAGCAGATCATTTATAAGCCTACTCCATTTGCTGCTTCTTTCTTCAATAGTCTCCTGTGTGAAACTCTGTCAAAGGCTTTTCTGAAGCCTATGCACACAGTATCATAACTATGGTCTAAAGGCCTCATATACCTTGGTATGGGGCATTAACGCCCCATTTATCCTGTAGACGATAAGGACACAAAAGCCTTAATTGGAAACTTCATCAAGATAACGTTTCGACTTCATAGCAGACTTTTCCAAGTCGACAAACTCATATGAAAAAAATTTACATACAGGCAAAACAATGATGAATTAAATAAATGTGAAATACCTGGGGTAGCTTTATTCTGAAGACGTTTCGCCAATCAGTGCCTTATTCAATTCAATACGAAGCTTATTACAGTAACTGAAGACAACAGAAGATGATATAGTCAGTCCTTCAGTGTGGAAGGTGTTCGTTACCTTGGTCTTGATGAATAGTGGTTTTGCACATGTGTCTAATTCATCAAGTTGTCGGTATTGTATACTGCGATGGGCGAAACGCTGTCTGAATAAAGTTTCCTGTTATTGTTCTTGTGTCTTCATCATCAGTAGCTAGTTGGTATTCCAATACCAGCTACTGTTACACAGGAACTTTGGCAGCGAAGGCTGAGGTATCATCTTAAGTCATGACATACGTAGAGTGCAACATTCTACAAGACATGCCAGTCACCTGGCTACCTTCTACCAGCATAAAGCAGCCACAGACCAGCATAGACCAGCGCAAACTAGCCACAGATCAGCACAGACTAGCCACAGACCAGCATAGACCAGCGCAAACTAGCCATAGACCAGCACAGACTAGCCACAGACCAGCATTGACCAGCGCAAACTAGCCACAGATCAGCACAGACTAGCCACAGATCAGCACAGACTAGCCACAGACCAGCACAGACTAGCCACAGACCAGCACAGACTAGCCACAGACCAGCACAGACTAGCCACAGACCAGCACAGACTAGTCACAGACCAGCACAGACTAGTCACAGACCAGCACAGACTAGTCACAGACCAGCACAGACTAGTCACAGACCAGCACAGACTAGCCACAGACCAGCACAGACTAGTCACAGACCAGCACAGACTAGCCACAGACCAGCACAGACTAGCCACAGACCAGCACAGACTAGCCACAGACCAGCACAGACTAGCCACAGACCAGCACAGACTAGTCACAGACCAGCACAGACTAGTCACAGACCAGCACAGACTAGTCACAGACCAGCACAGACTAGCCACAGACCAGCACAGACTAGTCACAGACCAGCACAGACTAGTCACAGACCAGCACAGACTAGTCACAGACCAGCACAGACTAGCCACAGACCAGCACAGACTAGTCACAGACCAGCACAGACTAGCCACAGACCAGCACAGACTAGTCACAGACCAGCACAGACTAGTCACAGGCCACATCAGACTGCCCCTCTACAGTATGACAATCCGGCCCTGCTATAGCAGTCTTCATCATATTAGTTATAAATAATATCGTTGTACATGAATACCGACAAGAGGAATAATTAGATACGTGTCTAATTCTTTATAAATAATATCGATAAGTTGATGAGTAAGGCATATATTCAACATTAGGTATTTTTATTGATCAAAAGTATCGCCTGTGCTGCAGGCTACGTCAGTCGAATACAGAGATGAATTACAATCCTGAAAAACGGTAGACGACGTGGAGAGGTAGTATTAGGTAATCTGTCCCTCAGATTACCTAATTTCGCCTGCAGCGCATGCGAAATGTTTTGTCAGTTAAGATACCTAATGTTGCGCATGAGCACAATAACGTTGCTTGCTACTACCATTCACTGTTGAAACCAACATCTTACCACATGTAGAGTCCAAGAAAAAAGCAACAATAGTTGGTGCAAACTTGGAATCTGACTGAATCCCATACAACATCTAGTTGACCCAAGACTGCGCCAGATCAAGAAAGTCCAACTTGCAAAGTAAAACGACTTTTCATTCCGTTCTCCACACACAACACCACTTACTATGAACTCCCAAAACTCTCAGGATGTCCCTCCAACAAAGAAGTCCAATGCGACTATACAAAACCAAAAACCCTGAGAAATCTAGCATAAAAACAAGGAGGACTGGGTCTCCCTTGACCTCAGGTATTCGGCCTCACAGCGGAAATACGACAATACACCAGCAATGGGGGGTGCTGGGGGTAAGCACCCTCGACCGCAACTCTCTCCTACTCTAAATAAAAGACCTCAAGAGTGACGATGCTGGAGACTTCCTGGGCACCAGAGGGTCGGCCAACTACCTCCCTAACTCACCGCGGGGATATTAAAGTGAATGTTCTCACAGTGCAGCTCCTGCTACTCCAGAGAAAGTGACCTTCACAAGCGCTCACTTAATACTAAGATTTCTGCCAAGAAACTGGAGGTGTCTTCCAAATCCTTGAATCAAACCCATCGAGGCGTTGACTTACTCCAAGTTTAGCGCTTCCCCGTGGATATAATAATTATAATAATAATAATAATAATAATAATAATAATAATAATAATAATAATAATAATAATAATAGGAATAATAATAATAATAATAATAATAATAATAATAATAATAAAAATAATAATAATAATAATAATAATAATAATAATAATAATAATAAAATAATAATAATAATAATAATAATAATAATAATAATAATAATAGGAATAATAATAATAATAATAATAATAATGCAGAGAGAGCCATGTTTACGAATAAATTGCATTTCAACGGTATAGACATCACAGGCTTCGTGGAGCCCAGCGTCATCCATCACGAAACTAAGAGAAGAATCATAGAGGCAACCAGGGTTATGACAACCATGATCTACCATGCCAGGGTTATGACAACCAAGATCTACCATGCCAGGGTTATGACAACCATGATCTACCATGCCAGGGTTATGACAACCAAGATCTACCATGCCAGGGTTATGACAACCAAGATCTACCATGCCAGTGTTATGACAACCAAGATCTACCATGCCAGGGTTATGACAACCAAGATCTACCATGCCAGGGTTATGACAACCAAGATCTACCATGCCAGGGTTATGACAACCAAGATCTACCATGCCAGGGATATGACAACCAAGATCTACCATGCCAGGGTTATGACAACCAAGATCTGCCATGCCAGGGTTATGACAAACAAGATCTACCATGCCAGGGTTATGACAACCAAGATCTACCATGCCAGGGTTATTGCAACCAAGATCTACCATGCCAGGGTTATGACAACCAAGATCTACCATGCCAGGGTTATGACAATCATGATCTACCATGCCAGGGTTATGACAACTATGATCTACCATGCCAGGGTTATGACAAACAAGATCTACCATGCCAGGGTTATGACAACCAAGATCTACCATGCCAGGGTTATGACAACTAAGATCTACCATGCCAGGGTTATGACAACCAAGATCTACCATGCCAGGGTTATGACAACCAAGATCTACCATGCCAGGGTTATGACAACCAAGATCTACCATGCCAGGGTTATGACAACCAAGATCTACCATGCCAGGGTTATGACAACCAAGATCTACCATGCCAGGGTTATGACAACTATGATCTACCATGCCAGGGTTATGACAACCAAGATCTACCATGCCAGGGTTATGACAATCATGATCTACCATGCCAGGGTTATGACAACTATGATCTACCATGCCAGGGTTATGACAAACAAGATCTACCATGCCAGGGTTATGACAACCAAGATCTACCATGCCAGGGTTATGACAACTATGATCTACCATGCCAGGGTTATGACAAACAAGATCTACCATGCCAGGGTTATGACAACCATGATCTACCATGCCAGGGTTATGACAACCAAGATCTACCATGCCAGGGTTATGACAACCAAGATCTACCATGCCAGGGTTATGACAACCAAGATCTACCATGCCAGGGTTATGACAACCATGATCTACCATGCCAGGATTATGACAACCAAGATCTACCATGCCAGGGTTATGACAATCATGATCTACCATGCCAGGGTTATGATAACCACGATCTACCATGCCAGGGTTATGACAACCAAGATCGACCATGCCAGGGTTATGACAACCAAGATCTACCATGCCAGGGTTATGACAACAATGATCTACCATGCCAGTTTTATGACAACCATGATCTACCATGCCAGGGTTATGACAACAAAGATCTACCATGCCAGGGTTATGACAACCAAGATCTACCATGCCAGGGTTATGACAACCATGATCTACCATGCCAGGGTTATGACAACCAAGATCTCCCATGCCAGGGTTATGACAACCAAGATCAGCCATGCCAGGGTTATGACAACCAAGATCTGTCATGCCAGGGTTATGGCAACCAAGATCTACCATGCTAGGGTTATGACAACCAAGATCTGCCATGCCAGGGTTATGACAACCATGATCTACCATGCCATGGTTATGACAACCAAAATCTGCCATGCCAGTGTTATGACAACTAAGATCTGTTATGCCAGGGTTATGACAACCAAGATCTGCCATGCCAGAGTTATGACAACCAAGATCTGCCATGCCAGGGTTATGGCAACCAAGATCTGCCATGCCAGGGTTATGACAACCAAGATCTGCCATGCCAGGGTTATGACAAGTAAGATCTGCCATGCCAGGGTTATGACAACCAAGATCTGCCATGCCAGGGTTGACAACCAAGATCTGCTATGCCAGGGTTATGACAACCAAGATCTGCCATGCCAGGGTTATGACAACCAAGATCTGCCATGCCAGGTTTATGGCAACCAAGATCTGCCATGCCAGGGTTATGACAACTAAGATCTGCCATGCCAGGGTTATGACAACTAAGATCTGTTATGCCAGGGTTATGACAACCAAGATCTGCCATGCCAGGGTTATGACAACCAAGATCTGCCATGCCAGGGTTATGACAACCAAGATCTGCCATTCCAGGATTATGACAACCAAGATCTGCCATGCCAGGGTTATGACAACTAAGATCTGCCATGCCAGGGTTATGACAACCAAGATCTGCCATTCCAGGATTATGACAACCAAGATCTGCTATGCCAGGGTTATGACAACCAAGATCTACCATGCCAGAGTTATGACAACTAAGATCTGCCATGCCAGGGTTATGCCAACTAAGATCTACCATGCCAGGGTTATGACAACCAAGATCTACCATGCCAGGGTTATGACAACCAAGATCTGCCATGCCAGGGTTATGGCAACCAAGATCTGCCATTCCAGGGTTATGACAACTAAGATCTGCCATGGCCGGGTTATGACAACCAAGCTCTGCCATGCCAGGGTTATGACAACCAAGATCTCCCATGCCAGGGTTATGACAACCAATATCCCCCATGCCAGGGTTATGACAACCAAGATCTGCCATGCCAGGGTTATGACAACCAATATCCCCCATGCCAGGGTTATGACAACCAAGATCTGCCATGCCAGGGTTATGGCAACCAAGATCTACCATACCAGGGTTATGGCAACCAAGATCTGCCATCCCAGGGTTATGACAACCAATATCTGCCATGACAGGGTTATTACAATCAAGATCTGCCATGCCAGGGTTATGACAACCTAGATCTGCCATGCCAGGGTTATGACAACTAAGATCTGCCATGCCAGTGTTATGACAACCAAGATCTGCCATGCCAGGGTTATGAGAACCAAGATCTGCCATGCCAGGGTTATGACAACCAAGATCTCCCATGCCAGGTTTATGACAAACAAGATCTGCCATGCCAGGGTTATGACAACCAAGATCTGCCATGCCAGGATTATGACAACCAAGATCTACCATGCCAGGGTTATGACAAGTCAAATCTGCCATGCCAGGGTTATGGGAACCAAGATTTGCCATGCCAGGGTTATTACAATTAAGATCTACCATGCCAAGGTTATGACAACCAACATCTGCCATACCATGGCTATGACAACTGACATCTGCCATGCCAGGGTCATGACACCTAGCATCTGCCATACCACACATGTAAACACATATATTTATCAGTGAACGGTCTCAAAAGATTTTACACTCTCTCACCCCGGTGCTTGACCAGGCTTCCTAGTTGCTTGTATTGTCAACCAGGCTGTTGGTGTTAGTGGCTCTCTGGCCCATGTTGCCATCACATGACGGAGAGTGAATTACTAATACTAAGCCAGAGGAGGGTTATCACATGACCGAGACGCGCGTCAAGAAACACTTGTTCTGTTTGCTGACGAATCTTACCTAACCTAACATGACAGAGGTAGTGACCAAGTCTTTCCTTGATGACTTTTACATTTGCTCCGACAATACGTATTTCTTATGCTTAGAGATGGCGATATCTTCACAAATATTTCAGTTAACCTGTGCCTGTGATAGGCTAACCTGAAAGATGACTGTTCCCAAGTGATAGTAACTCCAGCTCTGCTCCAATGAAACCTTTGAAGCTGCCGTAGCTGATGAACTCTTATGAAATACTGACGATATTCATGTTGCCGTAATGGAGTCTTTCCATATTAGACATTAACTGGAACGTATTAAGGTGCCTCGTTTATTAAAGACGTTCAAATACAGGTCGTAGCTATCCGAAGACGTTGGCAATGGTCACATAAGAAAGAGTTCCATTATCTTGTTGTCAAGACAACAACGGTCAGGTATCCTAGGCTGACCTTAATTCTATGGGCAATATAGTAAAATGACAAAATATCAATTATTCAAACTTATTTGACCTAGTTACCTAGTGGTGTATCTAGAGTGATTAACAAGAGTGTGTCACTTATGACAGATAATCAAGTGTACAACAACAATCAATAATCCACCTGGTAAGTTCTTAACATAATTTTTCTGTGATGAAAATGGTTCTGAAAATCGACAAGTTGAAGAATGAGACACTTGTACAACACTTGTACAACACTTGTACAACACTTGTACAACATTTGGGAATCTTTATTGTGGAAATGTTTTGCCAGTCAGTGGCTTCTTCAGTTTAATGCAGAGAATAACAGAGGAGGATGAGGAGGAACTTGAGGTAATCAGTCCCTCAGCCTGGAGTCTATTTGTTCAGTCCATCACTCTTGAGAAATGTACAGCAAACGTGCCAAGAAATGACTTATGTATTGCAGTCAGGTGAGTAGAAGCAGGACAAATTCACTAGTGTAATTAGGTCATGCCTATAGGTTAGGCAAGCGTTGAGGAAGTCCCTGTATCAAGACCCCAAGATGTTGCAGTGTCCGACACGTTGCAGTGTCCGACACGTTGCAGTGTCCGACAGTTGTGATGAAAATGGTTTTGAAAACCAAGTTGAAGAATGTTGCACAAGTATCTCATTCTTCAACATAATTGTTTATTACACCATTATATTTGTCTAACATAAGGCAGCTGGGGTGGATTAGGTTTTCATCAGAAATTAACATTAGCGTTTCCTCAGTGTTAGACCATAAAATTCCTAAAACTTGTCAACACATCAATTTCAACACAGAGATTCTCTTCGGCAACAAACTATGACACAGTCACTAAAAGCTTTGATCTGCTCTCCTTATCAATCCTCATTTTACTTCAGTAACCTGTCTTTAACCTCTCCACCGTATCCTTATCACTCAGTGATGGATTCACGTCTCTGAAGCAACGAGTAAAACAACTCAGCCCAGACCATTCAATGCCGGCACTTCATATAAAACCAAAGAAGATCTTAGGCGGTATTCTGTATGGCTGTGTCCTATAGCTCGATTGGTAGCGCACTTAGCCCACACATTGAGGTCCATGGTTCCATCCCCGGTGTGGGTGAAAATATTAGGGAGTGTTTCCTTAAGACATAGGCTGTCCCTGCCCATCTAGCAGTAAATAGGTATCTGGGTGTTAGTCGACTGGTGTGGGTCGCATCCTGGGGGACAAAATTAACTTAATTTGCCCGAAATGCTCTGCATAATAAGGGGCTTTCCATATAATATGTCATTGATGTCAGCGAGGTCTGTACAAATTGTATCATGTACTAGTAGAAATAAAGATTATTATTATTATTAATTATTATTATTATTATTATTATTATTATTATTATTATTATTATTATTATTATTATTATTATTATTATTATTATTGTTGTTGTTGTTGTTGTAACTATTATTATTTTCTTTATTAGGATGAGAAAAAAAAATACGAGTCATAATATGCCTTAAGAGATGCTTGATCCATGAAGGAAGAGGCCAGGGATTGTGTTGGTGCAGCCGAGGCCAGGGATTGTGTTGGTGCGGCCGAGGCCAGGGATTGTGTTGGTGCGGCCGAGGCCAGGGATTGTGTTGGTGCGGCCGAGGCCAGGGATTGTGTTGGTGCGGCCGAGGTCAGGGGTTGTGTTGGTGCAGCAGAGGCCAGGGATTGTGTTGGTGCAGCCGAGGCCAGGGATTGTGTTGGTGCAGCCGAGGCCAGGGATTGTGTTGGTGCAGCCGAGGCCAGGGATTGTGTTTGTGCGGCCGAGGTCAGGGGTTGTGTTGGTGCGGCCGAGGCCAGGGATTGTGTTGGTGCAGCCGAGGCCAGGGATTGTGTTCATGCGGCCGAGGCCAGGGATTGTGTTTGTGCGGCCGAGGTCAGGGATTGTGTTTGTGCTGCCGAGGCCAGGGATTGTGTTGGTGCGGCCGAGGCCAGGGATTGTGTTGGTGCGGCCGAGGCCAGGGATTGTGTTCATGCGGCCGAGGCCAGGGATTGTGTTTGTGCGGCCGAGGTCAGGGGTTGTGTTTGTGCTGCCGAGGCCAGGGATTGTGTTGGTGCTGCCGAGGCCAGGGATTGTGTTGGTGCGGCCGAGGCCAGGGATTGTGTTTGTGCTGCCGAGGCCAGGGATTGTGTTTGTGCGGCCGAGGCCAGGGATTGTGTTTGTGCTGCCGAGGCCAGGGATTGTGTTGGTGCTGCCGAGGCCAGGGATTGTGTTGGTGCGGCCGAGGCCAGGGATTGTGTTGGTGTGGCCGAGGTCAGGGATTGTGTTGGTGTGGCGGAGGGTTGGTGGAGCAGCTGACGCGGGACCTTTGACTGAGACATCCTGGTTAAATTCAAGATGAATCTTGGGTCGTGACCCAAGTAATGGACTTTTTTCTGTATGGTCGGTCCCGCTATGGTCAGGGTTAGGCTCTAGCTTTGGGTCCTAAAATGGGCATATCCTGCTATGGTCGACTCCATATCCTCGGATCAGATATTTTTTCCCTCGTCTTATATTAGGTACAACGAAATATTGGTAGTGTTTTCCATAGAGTTTATACGCCCGTGGTGCACCCAAATTTTTATAAATAAACTGACACAAATTTATATACGTATATAAACTGACACAAATACATACAAATATTATACAAAAATCCCGAACAAGCGATACAATATGCAAAACAACCACTGGGGAGTTGAATGATAGGTCTAGGCCTTTCGTAATGCAATCAACACATCGTCAGAGGCTTCCAATGTTGCAGAAAAGAGGAAGACGATCACAGGGAACACCTTTACTGCAGCGAAGGCGCTCCATGTGATCATATTTGCTTGAACTTCCTCCTCTTTACTGCAACATTGCAAGCTCCTGATGTGTTGATTGCAACACGAAAGGACTAGATCTATCATTCAACTCCCTCCGTGGTTGTTTTGCAACATACGCACATTCATTCTGTGAAATAATATATACGTAAATAAAAGTCGATATCTTGATCCAAGGAAACGGTGTTTAAATTTAATATAAAATTCATTCTGCACAATACGGGAAAAATATTTGGTCCTAGGACATGGAGCTGACAATAGCGGGACGTAACCTTTGTTGGGACTCAGAGCTAGAGCCTAACCCCGACCATAACAGTAAAGACCATAGAGAAGAAAAGTCCACTACTGAACTTAAGTAATATCTTAGGGGATAAATAGCGAGGATAATCACTATGAAGGAGTAATTTCATTTAGTGTCTGGAAGTGTTAGTTTAGCTACCAGGGTGTTAGTCTAGCTGCCCGGGTGTTAGTCTAGCTACCAGGGTGTTAGTCTAGCTACCAGGGTGTTAGTCTAGCTGCCCGGGTGTTAGTCTAGCTACCAGGGTGTTAGTTTAGCTACCAGGGTGTTAGTCTAGCTGCTAGGGTGTTAGTCTATCAACCAGGGTGTTAGTCTAGCTACGAGGGTGTTAATCTAGCTACCAGAATGTTAGTCTAGCTACCAGGGTGTTAGTCAAGCTACCAGGGTGTTAGTCTAGCTACCAGGGTGTTAGTCTAGCTACCAGGGTGTTAGTCTAGCTACCAGGGTGTTAGTCTAGCTACCAGGGTGTTAGTCTAGCTACCAGGGTGTTAGTCTAGCTACCCGGGTGTTAGTCTAGCTACCAGGGTGTTAGTCTAGCTGCACGGGTGTTAGTCTAGCTACCAGGGTGTTAGTCTAGCTACCAGGGTGTTAGTCTAGCTGCCAGGGTGTTAGTTTAGCTATCAGGGTGTTAGTCTAGCTGCTAGGGTGTTAGTCTAGCTACCAGGGTGTTAGTCTAGCTACGAGGGTGTTAATCTAGCTACCAGGGTGTTAGTCTAGCTACCAGGGTGTTAGTCTAGCTACCAGGGTGTTAGTCTAGCTACCAGGGTGTTAATCTAGCTACCAGGGTGTTAATCTAGCTGCCAGGGTGTTAGTCTAGCTACCAGGGTGTTAGTCTAGCTACCAGGGTGTTTGTCTAGCTACCAGGTTGTTAGTCTAGCTACCATGGTGTTAGTATAGCTACCAGGGTGTTAGTCTAGCTGCCCGGGTGTTAGTCTAGCTACCAGGGTGTTTGTCAAGCTACCAGGGTGTTAGTCTAGCTACCAGGGTGTTAGTCTAGCTACCAGGGTGTTAGTCTAGCTGCCCGGGTGTTAGTCTAGCTACCAGGGTGTTTGTCTAGCTACCAGGGTGTTAGTCTAGCTACCAGGGTGTTAGTCTAGCTACCAGGGTGTTTGTCTAGCTACCAGGTGTTTGTCTAGCTACCAGGGTGTTAGTCTAGCTACCAGGGTGTTAGTCTAGCTACCAGGGTGTTAGTCTAGCTACCAGGGTGTTAGTCTAGCTACCAGGGTGTTAGTCTAGCTACCAGGGTGTTAGTCTAGCTACCAGGGTGTTTGTCTAGCTACCAGGGTGTTAGTCTAGCTACCAGGGTGTTAGTCTAGCTGCCAGGGTGTTAATCTAGCTACTAAAGTGTTAGTCTAGTTACCAGGGTGTTAGTCTAGCTGTCCGGGTGTTAGTCTAACTACCAGGGTGTTAGTCTAGCTGCCAGGGTGTTAGTCTAGCTACTAAAGTGTTAGTCTAGCTACCAGGGTGTTAGTCTAACTGCCCGGGTGTTAGTCTAGCTACCAGGGTGTTTGTCTAGCTACCAGGGTGTTAGTCTAGCTACCAGGGTGTTAGTCTAGCTACCAGAGTGTTTGTCTAGCTTCCAGGGTGTTAGTCTAGCTACCAGGGTGTTAGTCTAGCTACCAGGGTGTTAGTCTAGCTACCAGGGTGTTAGTCTAGCTACCAGGGTGTTTGTCTAGCTACCAGGGTGTTAGTCATAGCTACCAGGGTGTTTGTCTAGCTACCAGGGTGTTAGTCTAGCTACCAGGGTGTTAGTCTAGCTACAAAGGTGTTAGTCTAGCTACCAGGGTGTTAGTCTAGCTACCAGGGTGTTTGTCTAGCTACCAGGGTGTTTGTCTAGCTACCAGGGTGTTAGTCTAGCTACCAGGGTGTTAGTCTAGCTACCAGGGTGTTAATCTAGCTACCAGGGTGTTAATCTAGCTGCCAGGGTGATAGTCTAGCTGCCAGGGTGTTAGTCTAGCTATCAGGGTGTTAGTGTAGCTGCCAGGGTGTTAGTCTAGCTGCAAGGGTGTTAGTCTAGCTACCAGGGTGTTAGTCTAGCTACCAGAGTGTTAGTGAATGTTTGTTCTTCACACACACGCACACACACACACACACACACACACACACACACACACACACACACACACACACATAGGTTTGCGACAAGGTTAGTTCCACAACTCAGGGGTCTGTCCTATGAAGAAAGGTTGAGGGAAATAGGACTAACAACACTGGAGGAAAGAAGGGTCAGAGGAGACATGATAACGACATACAAAATACTGCGGGGAATCGACAAGGTAGACAGTGACAGGATGTTCCAGAGAGGGAACACATAAACAAGGGGACACAACTGGAAGCTGAAGACTCAGATGAGTCAAAGGGATGTTAGGAAGCATTTCTTCAGCCACAGAGTAGTCAGGAAGTGGAATAGTCTAGAGAAAGATACAGTGGAGGCAGGAACCATACATAGTTTTAAGACGAGGTATGATAAAGCTCATGGAGCAGGGAGAGCAGAGACCCAGTAGCGGACAGCGAAGAGGCGGGGCCAGGAGCTGAGTCTCGACCCCTGCAACCACAATTAGGTGAGTACAATTAGGTGAGTACACACACACACACAGTGACCATATGGTGCTGAGCTTTGAGTACATTGTAGAGCTACAGGTGGAGAGGGAAAACGGTACCGAAAGAGACAAACCAGATTTAAAAAGAGGAAACTACACAGGCATGAGGAATTTCCTGCAGGAGGTTCAGTGGGAAAGGGAAATGGATGGACAGCCAATAAATGAAATGATGGAATACGTAGGGGCAAAGTGCAAGGAGGCAGAGGAACGGTTTATACCCAGAGGAAAAAAATTAAACGGGAAGGCCAGAAAGAGCCCCTGGTTTACCCAAAGGTGCAGGGAGGCAAAGACTCAGAGTATCAGAGAATGGAAAAGGTACAGAAGGCAAAGAACCCAAGTAAACAAAGAGAGTAGTAGAAGAGCTAGAAATGAGTATGCACAGGTACGGAGGGAGGCCCAGAAACAGTACGAAAACGACATAGCATCGAAAGTTAAGTCCGACCCGAAGCTGATGTACAGTCACATCAGAAGGAAGACAACAGTTAAAGACCAGGTGATAAGGCTGAGGAGAGGAGATGGGGAACTCACAAGCAATGATCAAGAGGTATGTGAGGAGCTCAACTTGAGGTTTAAGGAAGTATTCACAGTGGAGGAAGGAAGGCAGCTGGGTAGACAGGACGGGGTGTGTCACCAACAAGGGATGTATCAAGTGCTAGAGAGCATACACACAAATGAGGAGGAGGTGAAGCAGTTACTCAGTGACCTTGATACCTCAAAGGTGATGGGTCCGGACAATATCTCCCTGTGGGTTCTTCGGGAAGGAGCTGAGGTACTGAGTGTGCCACTTACCATAATATTCAACACATCCCTTGCAAGTGGGCAGCTACCTGAGGTATGGAAAAAGGCCAATGTAGTCCCCATCTTTAAAAAAGGAGAAAGAAAAGAGGCACTAAACTATAGACCGGTGTCACTTACGTGTATAGTGTACAAAGTCTTGGAGAAAATCATCAGGAAAAGAATGGTGGAACACCTTGAGCTGAACAGGATAATAAACACCAGACAGCACGGATTCCGGGAAGGCAAATCCTGTGTAACAAACCTCCTAGAGTTCTATGATAAAGTAACAGAGGTAAGGCAGGAGAGAGAAGGGTGGGTTGATTGCATTTTCCTGGACTGCAGGAAGGCCTTCGACACAGTTCCTCACATGAGATTAGTAAAGAAGCTGGAAGAACAAGCATGTATAACAGGAAGGGCACTGGAATGGATCAGGGAATACCTCACAGGGAGGCAACAACGGGTCATGGTGCGTGATGAGGTATCACAGTGGGCGCCTGTGATGAGCGGCGTACCGCAAGGGTCAGTCCTAGGACCAGTGTTATTCTTGGTATATGTAAATGACATGACGGATGGGATAGACTCAGAAGTGTCTCTGTTCGCAGATGATGTGAAATTAATGAGGAGAATCACATCGGAAGAGGACCAAGCAGGACTTCAAACACTCCTGGACAAGCTTGACATCTGGTCTAGCAACTGGCTTCTCGAATTCAATCCCACCAAATGCAAATTCACGAAGATCGGAGAAGGGCAAAGAAGACCGCTGACAGAGTACAGGCTAGGCGGACAAAGGCTACAAACCTCGTCAAAGGAGAAAGACCTTGGGGTGAGTATAACGCCAAGCACGTCTCCGGAGGCACACATCAACCAGATAACTGCGTCAGCGTATGGGCGACTGGCAAACCTAAGACTAGCGTTCCGTTACCTTAACAAGGAATCGTTCAAGACACTGTACACCGTGTACGTGAGGCCCATACTAGAATATGCAGCACCAGTCTGGAACCCACACCTGGTCAAGCCCGTAAAGAAACTAGAGAAAGTGCAAAGGTTTGCGACAAGGTTAGTTCCACAACTCAGGGGACTGTCCTATGAAGAAAGGTTGAGGGAAATAGGACTAACAACACTGGAGGAAAGAAGGGTCATAGGAGACATGATAACGACATACAAAATACTGCGGAGAATCGACATGGTAGACAGTGACAGGATGTTCCAGAGAGGGAACACAGAAACAAGGGGACACAACTGGAAGCTGAAGACTCAGATGAGTCAAAGGGATTTTAGGAAGCATTTCTTCAGCCACAGAGTAGTCAGGAAGTGGAATAGTCTAGAGAAAGATATAGTGGAGGCAGGAACCATACATAGTTTTAAGACGAGGTATGATAAAGCTCATGGAGCAGGGAGAGCAGGGAGAGCAGAGACCCAGTAGCGGACAGCGAAGAGGCGGGGCCAGGAGCTGAGTCTCGACCCCTGCAACCACAATTAGGTGAGTACACACTCGCTTCACGCACGGAAGGCCCGGGTTCAATTCCCGGCGGGGCGCAAAGATTTCGAAGAGTTTCCTTACATACACACACATACAACAGGCCTGTGTCTAATCGACATGTGCCTAGGACAAAATGGTAACTAACACACACACACACACACACACACACACAATGGATCAAACACTACAATGGATCAGGGAATACCTGTCAAGAAGACAGCAGCGAGTCATGGTACGTGGCGAGGTGTCAGAGTGGGCGCCGGTGACGAGTGGGGTTCCACAGGGGTCAGTCCTAGGATCGGTGCTGTTTCTGGTATTTGAGAACGACATGACGGAAGGAAAAGACTCTGAAGTGTCCCTGTTTGCAGATGATGTGAAGTTGATGAGAAGAATTCAATCGGACGAGGACCAGGCAGAACTACAAAGGGATCTGGACAGGCTGCAATCCTGGTCCAGCAATTGGCTTCTGGAGTTCAACCCCACCAAGTGCAAAGTCATGAAGATTGGGGAAGGGCAAAGAAGACCGCAGACGGAGTACAGTCTAGGGGGCCAGAGACTACAAACCTCAATCAAGGAAAAAGATTTTGGGGTGAGTATAACATCAGGCACATCTCCTGAGGCGTACATCAACCAAATAACTGCTGCAGCATATGGGCGCCTAGCAAACCTAAGAACAGAATTCCGACATCTTAATAAAGAATCGTTCAGGACCCTGTACACTGTGTACGTTAGGCCCATACTGGAGTATGCAGCACCAGTTTGGAACCCACACCTAGCCAAACACGTAAAGATACTAGAGAAAGTGCAAAGGTTTGCAACAAGACTAGTCCCGGAGCTAAGGGGTATGTCTTACGAGGGGAGATTAAGGGAAATCGACCTGACGACATTGGAGGACAGGAGAGATAGGGGGGACATGATAACGACATATAAAATACTGAGAGGAATTGACAAGGTTGACAGAGACAGAATGTTCCAGAGATTGGACACAGCAACAAGGGGACACAGTTGAAAGTTGAAGACTCGGATGAATCACAGGGTGATCTCAGTCACAGAGTGGTCAGGAAGTGGAATAGTTTGGGAAGCGATGTAGTGGAGGCAGAATGCATTCATAGCTTTAAGAAGAGGTATGATAATGCTCATGGCGCAGGGAGAGTGACCCAGTAGCGGCCAGGAGCTATGATTCGACCCCTGCAACCACAACTAGGTGAGTGCACACACACACACACACACACACGAGCGCGCGCCAGTTTGGAACCCTTACCTATCCTAGGAAACTAGTGAAAGTGCAAAGGTTTGCAACAAGACGTGAACAGTTCAGTTAGAACTGAACTGTTCACATGTACACATGAAAATAAAGAGGACACGTGTGTACTCACCTAGTAGGGGTTGCAGGGGTCGATTCACAGATCCTGGCCCCACCTCTTCACTGGCCGCTACTCGGTCACTCTACCCGCTCCATGAGCTTTATCATACCTCTTCTTAAAGCTGTGTATGGATCCTGCCTCCACTACATCACTTCCCAGACTATTCCACTTCCTGACAACTCTGTGACTAAAGAAATACTTCCTAACATCCCTGTGGTTCATCTGAGTCTTCAACTTCCAACTGTGACCCCTTGTTGCTGTGTCCCATCTCTGGAACATTCTGTCTCTGTCCAACTTGTCTATTCCTCTCAGTATTTTATATGTCGTTATCATATCCCCTCTATCTCTCCTCTCCTCCAGTGTCGTCAGGTCGATTTCCCATAACCTCTCCTCGTAGGACATACCCCTTAGCTCCGGGACTAGTTATTTTAGCACAGATTTTGTAACTGCGGCAGCTGTCTCGTGCACCTTGGGCACTCCTCTCTCCATCCTGTGCACCCTATCTCCATCCTGTGCACCCTATCTATATCCTGTGCACCCTATCTTTATCCTGTGCACCCTCTCTCCATCCTGTGGACCCTCTCTCCATCCTGTGCATCCTCTTTCTATATTGTGCACCCTATCTTTATCCTGTGCACCCTCTCTCTATCCTGTGCATCCTCTTTCCATCCTGTGCACCCTCTTTCCATCCTGTGCACCCTCTCTTCATCCTGTGCACCCTCTCTTCATCTTGTGCACCCTCTCTTCATCCTGTGCACCCTCTCTTCATCCTGTGCACCCTCTCTTCATCCTGTGCACCCTCTCTCCATCCTGTGCACCCTCTCTTCATCCTGTGCACCCTCTCTTCATCCTGTGCACCCTCTCTTCATCCTGTGCACCCTCTCTTCATCCTGTGCACCCTCTCTTCATCCTGTGCACCTCTCTTCATCCTGTGCACCCTCTCTCCATCCTGTGCACCCTCTCTTCATCCTGTGCACCCTCTCTTCATCCTGTGCACCCTCTCTTCATCCTGTGCACCTCTCTTCATCCTGTGCACCCTCTCTTCATCCTGTGCACCCTCTCTTCATCCTGTGACCCTCTCTTCATCCTGTGCACCCTCTCTCCATCCTGTGCACCCTCTCTTCATCCTGTGCACCCTCTCTCCATCCTGTGCACCCTCTCTTCATCATGTGCACCTCTCTCCATCCTGTGTACCCTCTCTTCATCCTGTGCACCCTCTATCCATCCTGTGCACCTCTCTCCATCCTGTGCACCCTCTATCCATCCTGTGCACCCTCTCTTCATCCTGTGCACCCTCTCTTCATCCTGTGCACCCTCTCTTCATCCTGTTCACCCTCTCTTCATCCTGTGCACCCTCTCTTCATCCTGTGCACCCTCTCTTCATCCTGTGCACCCTCTCTTCATCCTGTGCACCCTCTCTTCATCCTGTGCACCTTCTCTTCATCCTGTGCACCCTCTCTCCATCCTGTGCACCCTCTCTCCATCCAGTGCACCCTCTTTTCATCCTGTGCACCCTCTCTTCATCCTGTGCACCCTCTCTTCATCCTGTTCACCCTCTCTTCATCCTGTGCACCTCTTCATCCTGTACCTCTTCATCCTGTGCACCCTCTCTTCATCCTGTGCACCCTCTCTTCATCCTGTGCACCCTCTCTTCATCCTGTGCACCCTCTCTTCATCCTGTGCACCCTCTCTTCATCCTGTGCACCCTCTCTTCATCCTGTGCACCCTCTCTTCATCCTGTGCACCCTCTCTTCATCCTGTGCACCCTCTCTTCATCCTGTGCACCCTCTCTTCATCCTGTGCACCCTCTCTTCATCCTGTGCACCCTCTCTTCATCCTGTGCACCCTCCTTCATCCTGTGCACCCTCTCTTCATCCTGTGCACCCTCTCTTCATCCTGTGCACCCTCTCTTCATCCTGTGCACCCTCTCTCCATCCTGTGCACCCTCTCTTCATCCTGTGTACCCTCTCTTCATCCTGTGCACCCTCTCTTCATCCTGTGCACCCTCTCTTCATCCTGTGCACCCTCTCTTCATCCTGTGCACCCTCTCTCCATCCTGTGCACCCTCTCTTCATCCTGTGCACCCTCTCTTCATCCTGTGCACGGTAACACATGAGACTTCAAAAACACAAGTGAGTTAGAAACTCTGCCATAAATAACCTGAAATACGTTTAGGTGTCTATTGTTAATAAAGTGTTTCTGTCTGCAACAAATTGAGAATATTTGCTCAGTATTTCTGGTACATTTCCACAATTAAAACACCTTGAGGTGCCCTGTAAGTAAGTAAATAGGTAGGTAAGTAGGTAAGTGAGTAAGTGAAAATTAGACACCTATGCAACATCTGGGTAACTTTAATGTAGACGATTCGCCCATCCAGTGGCTTTATCAATACAAATTCTAGGACATAATTTGAAGACATTAGAACTATATACAAAACCTGAGGTTATCAGTCCCACAGTCTTAGGCTGAGGGACTGATAACCTCTGTATATTGAGGTTGAATCTGGGGTTGCCTCAGTATACTGAGGTTGAAGCTGGGGTTGCCTCAGTATACTGAGGTTGAAGCTGGGGTTGCCTCAGTATACTGAGGTTGAAGCTGGGGTTGCCTCAGTATACTGAGGTTGAAGCTGGGGTTGCCTCAGTATACTGAGGTTGAAGCTGGGGTTGCCTCAGTATACTGAGGTTGAAGCTGGGGTTGTCTCAGTATACTGAGGTTGAAGCTGGGGTTGTCTCAGTATACTGAGGTTGAAGTTGGGGTTGCCTCAGTATACTGATGTTGAAGCTGGGGTTGTCTTAGTATACTGAGGTTGAAGCTAGGGTTGTCTCAGTATACTGAGGTTGAAGCTGGGGTTGTCTTAGTATACTGAGGTTGAAGCTGGGGTTGTCTCAGTATACTGAGGTTGAATCTGGGGTTGCCTCAGTATACTGAGGTTGAAGCTCGGGTTGCCTCAGTATACTGAGGTTGAAGCTGGGGTTGCCTCAGTATACTGAGGTTGAAGCTGGGGTTGTCTCAGTATACTGAGGTTGAAGTTGGGGTTGCCTCAGTATACTGAGGTTGAAGCTGGGGTTGTCTTAGTATACTGAGGTTGAAGCTGGGGTTGTCTCAGTATACTGAGGTTGAAGCTGGGGTTGTCTTAGTATACTGAGGTTGAAGCTAGGGTTGCCTCAGTATACTGAGGTTGAAGCTGGGGTTGTCTCAGTATACTGAGGTTGAAGCTAGGGTTGCCTCAGTATACTGAGGTTGAAGCTGGGGTTGTCTCAGTATACTGAGGTTGAAGCTGGGGTTGTCTTAGTATACTGAGGTTGAAGCTAGGGTTGCCTCAGTATACTGAGGTTGAAGCTGGGGTTGTCTCAGTATACTGAAGTTGAAGCTGGGGTTGCCTCAGTATACTGAGGTTGAAGCTGGGGTTGCCTCAGTATACTGAGGTTGAAGCTGGGGTTGTCTTAGTATACTGAGGTTGAAGCTGGGGTTGTCTCAGTATACTGAGGTTGAAGCTGGGGTTGACTCAGTATACTGAGGTTGAAGCTAGGGTTGCCTCAGTATACTGAGGTTGAAGCTGGGGTTGACTCAGTATACTGAGGTTGAAGCTAGGGTTGCCTCAGTATACTGAGGTTGAAGCTGGGGTTGACTCAGTATACTGAGGTTGAAGCTGGGGTTGTCTTAGTATACTGAGGTTGAAGCTGGGGTTGCCTCAGTATACTGAGGTTGAAGCTAGGGTTGCCTCAGTATACTGAGGTTGAAGCTGGGGTTGCCTCAGTATACTGAGGTTGAAGCTGGGGTTGTCTTAGTATACTGAGGTTGAAGCTGGGGTTGCCTCAGTATACTGAGGTTGAAGCTATTGTTGCCTCAGTATACTGAGGTTGAAGCTGGGGTTGTCTCAGTATACTGAGGGTGAAGTTGGGGTTGTCTCAGTATACTGAGGTTGAAACTGGGGTTGCCTCAGTATACTGAGGTTGAAACTGGGGTTTCAGTATAATAAGGTTGAAGCTGGGTTTGCTCAGTATACTGAGGTTGAAGCTGGGGTTGCCTCAGTATACTGAGATTCAAGATGGGTTGTCTTAGTATACTGAGGTTGAAGCTGGGGTTGCCTCAGTATACTGAGATTCAAGATGGGTTGTCTTAGTATACTGAGGTTGAAGATGGGGTTGCCTCATTATACTGAGATTGAAGCTGGGGTTGCCTCAGTATACTGAGGTTGAAGCTAGGGTTGCCTCAGTATACTGAGGTTGAAGCTGGTTGCCTCAGTATACTGAGGTTGAAGCTGGGGTTGCCTCAGTATACTGAGGTTGAAGCTAGGGTTGCCTCAGTATACTGAGGTTGAAGCTGGGGTTGACTCAGTATACTGAGGTTGAAGCTGGGGTTGTCTTAATATACTGAGGTTGAAGCTGGGGTTGCCTCAGTATACTGAGGTTGAAGCTAGGGTTGCCTCAGTATACTGAGGTTGAAGCTGGGGTTGTCTTAGTATACTGAGGTTGAAGCTGGGGTTGCCTCGGTATACTGAGGTTGAAGCTAGGGTTGCCTCAGTATACTGAGGTTGAAGCTGGGGTTGACTCAGTATACTGAGGTTGAAGCTGGGGTGGTCTCAGTATACTGAGGGTGAAGTTGGGGTTGTCTCAGTATACTGAGATTGAAGCTGGGGTTGCCTCAGTATACTGAGGTTGAAGCTGGGGTTGCCTCAGTATACTGAGGTTGAAACTGGGGTTTCAGTATAATAAGGTTGAAGCTGGGTTTGCCTCAGTATACTGAGGTTGAAGCTGGGGTTGCCTCAGTATACTGAGGTTGAAGATGGGTTGTCTCAGTATACTGAGGTTGAAGCTGGGGTTGCCTCAGTATACTGAGGTTGAAGATGGGGTTGCCTTATTATACTGAGATTGAAGCTGGGGTTGCCTCAGTATACTGAGGTTGAAGCTGGGGTTGCCTCAGTATACTGAGGTTGAAGCTGGGGTTGCCTCAGTATTTTTAGGTCAATAAAATTTCCATTTCAGTGTTGATCTATGTTGCTGAGAATATTGCGATTTTTCACATCATAAGTAAAAATGATTAAGGTGAAGCCAAGGTGTGTTTCACGAGCCAGACTGGGGAGGGGGCTGGGGGGAGCGTGACGCCGGGAGAGGGGAGCAGGGTGGAGCGTGACGCCGGGAGAGGGGAGCAGGGGGGGAAACGTGACGCCGGGAGGGGGATCGAGGGGTGTTTGGGGGAGCGGGTTGGGTTGGGGAGGTAGGTGGGTTATTGGTGGGTGTATGGGCCGGGGGGGATGGGAATGAAGGGTTGGGGAGGGGAAGTAGTGGGGGTGAGCCTGTGTTAAGGAGGATGGTACCTTTTGAGCATAGCCCGCACCACCACCACAACAACCACCACCACCACCACAACAACCACACGTTTGCATCAACCTTGCCACCACAACTATCATCACCACCACCACCACACCACAAATACCAGTACCAACCACACTACCACTCCCACACACTTCCACCCCACACTTCCTCCACAACTTACTACCAGCAGTGCCACCAATTATCACTATAACTGACACTACCATTCTCTGAAACCCCACCACTACCACCACCACCACCACCCCAACCACCACCACCACCACCACTACTACCACCACCACCCCTACCACCACCACCACCACTACTACCACCACCACCACTACTACCACCACCACCACAGCCACCACCACCCCTACGACCACCACCACCCCTACCACCACCATCACCACTACTACCACCACCACCCCTACCACCACCACCACTACTACCACCACCACCACTACTACCACCACCACCACAGCCACCACCACCCCTACGACCACCACCACCACCACCACCCCTACCACCACCACTACCACTACTACCACCACCACAGCCACCACCACCACCCCTACCACCACAACCACCCCTACGACCATCACCACCCTATCACCCCTACGACCACCACCACCCCTACGACCACTACTACCACCACCCCTACCACCACCACCACCACAGCCACCACCCCTACGACCATCACCACCACCACCACCCCTACCACCACCACTACTACCACCACCACCACCACAGCCACCACCACCACCCCTACCACCACCACCACATACTATCCCAGAACATGGTAGCAGTGAGGGGAGTGATGGCTGATAAAACAGTGCATATATTTATTCTACAATATACTGCAGAGTGGAGAGAGCTACATGTAGGTGGACAGAGGCAGACACTCTGCCACCTAAAACTCCCACAACACCATACTGTCAACAATGACTTTGTCGCTACGGACGCAAAGTATGGGAACACTGCACGTCCGTACAGTGACGTACTGTGCTAACTGTTGCACTGCTGTGTGGGGATATTCAAAGTGATACAGAACCGGAGACAAAAATACAGATACAATAGAGGCACATCAAGTGTTCCAGTGTTGACTCTGGTGTCAGGTTAGCTTAGGTAAGATTCGTCAGGAAACATGACAGGTGTTTCCTGACGTGGGTCTGTCATATGATGACGTGGTATGAGGGTAAACAATGACAGTCGTGAATTAGTAATTAAGTAATAAATAAGTAAGTTTATTCAGGTATACACAAATACAGTTACATAGATTATCATACATAGCAGCATATGTGTAGAGAACCACCCAGGATAACCCAAAAAAGTCAGACAGAGTAACTTATTTCCATTGGAGTCCCAGTGATTTTTGTGACAAGGTGTGTGCATGTCTAGTGTATTCACTGTATATATAATGGTGAACGTAACGAATTAATGGTCAGTGGCGATAAATTTTAACTTTGTAATACCTGCTTAATAAATCATGAGACGACATTGATTGTAATTTTAATAGATAAAACAACATCAACGCATAATAACAAAGACACAACTGCAATGAAGACCATTATTTGTACAACACTTTACCCAAAGTTGAACTCTTAGAAATATATAGACTTGAAAAAACAATAGCTTACATAATGGAGGAGTGACGTCACTGGTGAGGTGCCATGTACCAGGGTGTCAGTAACACTACTTGAGTATACCAGACGCACGAGTGACGTCACTGGTGAGGTGTCATGTACCAGGGTGTCAGTAACACTACATGAGTATACCAGACGCACGAGTGACGTCACTGGTGAGGTGTCATGTACAAGGGTGTCAGTAACACTACTTGAGTATACCAGACGCACGAGTGACGTCACTGGTGAGGTGTCATGTACCAGGGTGTCAGTAAATCTACTTGAGTATACCAGACGCACGAGTAACGTCACTGATGAGGTGTCATGTACCAGGGTGTCAGTAACACTAGTTGAGTATACCAGACGCACGAGTGACGTCACTGGTGAGGTGTCATGTACCAGGGTGTCAGTAACACTAGTTGAGTATACCAGACGCACGAGTGACGTCACTGGTGAGGTGTCATGTACAAGGGTGTCAGTAACACTACATGAGTATACCAGACGCACGAGTGACGTCACTGATGGTGCACAGTTACCACACTGAGTGACGTCACTGGTGAGTGTCATGTACCAGGGTGTCAGTAACACTAGTTGAGTATACCAGACGCACGAGTGACGTCACTGGTGAGGTGTCATGTACCAGGGTGTCAGTAACACTACTTGAGTATACCAGACGCACGAGTGACGTCACTGGTGAGGTGTCATGTACCAGGGTGTCAGTAACACTACTTGAGTATACCAGACGCACGAGTGACGTCACTGGTGAGGTGTCATGTACCAGGGTGTCAGTAACACTACTTGAGTATACCAGACGCACGAGTGACGTCACTGGTGAGGTGTCATGTACCAGGGTGTCAGTAACACTACTTGAGTATACCAGACGCACGAGTGACGTCACTGGTGAGGTGTCATGTACCAGGTGTCAGTAACACTACTTGAGTATACCAGACGCACGAGTGACGTCACTGGTGAGGTGTCATGTACCAGGGTGTCAGTAACACTACTTGAGTATACCAGACGCACGAGTGACGTCACTGGTGAGGTGTCATGTACCAGGGTGTCAGTAACACTACTTGAGTATACCAGACGCACGAGTGACGTCACTGGTGAGGTGTCATGTACTAGGGTGTCAGTAACACTACTTGAGTATACCAGACGTACGAGTGACGTCACTGCTGAGGTGTCATGTACCAGGTTGTCAGTAAAACTACTTGAGTATACCAGACGCACGAGTGACGTCACTGGTGAGGTGTCATGTACCAGGGTGTCAGTAACACTACTTGAGTATACCAGACGCACGAGTGACGTCACTGGTGAGGTGTCATGTACCATGGTGTCAGTAACACTACTTGAGTATACCAGACGCACGAGTGACGTCACTGGTGAGGTGTCATGTACCAGGGTGTCAGTAAAACTACTTGAGTACACCAGACGCACGAGTGACGTCACTGGTGAGGTGTCATGTACCAGAGTGTCAGTAACACTACTTGAGTATACCAGACGCACGAGTGACGTCACTGGTGAGGTGTCATGTACCAGGGTGTCAGTAAAACTACTTGAGTATACCAGACGCATGAATGACGTCACTGGTGAGGTGTCATGTACCAGGGTGTCAGTAACACTACTGAGTACACCAGACACACGAGTGACGTCACTGGTGAGGTGTCATGTACCAGGGTGTCAGTAAAACTACTTGAGTATACCAGACGCACTAATGACGTCAGTGGTGAGGTGTCATATACTAGTGTGTCAGAAACACTGCTGAGTACACCAGACGCACGAGTGACGTCACTGGTGAGGTGTCATGTACCAGAGTGTCAGTAACACTACTTGAGTATACCAGACGCACGAGTGACGTCACTGGTGAGGTGTCATGTACCACGGTGTCAGTAACACTACTTGAGTATACCAGACGCACAAGTGACGTCACTGGTGAGGTGTCATGTACCAGGGTGTCAGTAACACTACTTGAGTATACCAGACGCACGAGTGACGTCACTGATGAGGTGTCATGTGCCAGGGTGTCAGTAACACTACTTGAGTATACCAGACTCACGAGTGACGTCACTGGTGAGGTGTCATGTACCAGGGTGTCAGTAATACTACTTGAGTACACCAGACGCACGAGTGACGTCACTGGTGAGGTGTCATGTACCAGGGTGTCAGTAACACTACTTGAGTATACCAAACGCACGAGTGACGTCACTGGTGAGGTGTCATGTACCAGGGTGTCAGTAACACTACTTGAGTATACCAAACGCACGAGTGACGTCACTGGTGAGGTGTCATGTACCAGGGAGTCAGTAACACTACTTGAGTATACAAGACGCACGAGTGACGTCACTGGTGAGGTGTCATGTACCAGGGTGTCAGTAACACAACTTGAGTATACCAGACGCACGAGTGACGTCTCTGGTGAGGTGTCATGTACCAGGGTGTCAGTAAAACTACTTGAGTATACCAGACGCACGAATGACGTCACTGGTGAGGTGTCATGTACCAGGGTGTCAGTAACACTACTGAGTACACCAGACGCACGAGTGACGTCACTGGTGAGGTGTTATGTACCAGAGTGTCAGTAACACTACTTGAGCATACCAGACGCACGAGTGACGTCACTGGTGAGGTGTCATGTACCAGGGTGTCAGTAACACTACTTGAGTATACCAGACGCACGAGTGACGTCTCTGGTGAGGTGTCATGTACCAGGGTGTCAGTAAAACTACTTGAGTATACCAGACGCACGAATGACGTCACTGGTGAGGTGTCATGTACCAGGGTGTCAGTAACACTACTGAGTACACCAGACGCACGAGTGACGTCACTGGTGAGGTGTTATGTACCAGAGTGTCAGTAACACTACTTGAGCATACCAGACGCACGAGTGACGTCACTGGTGAGGTGTCATGTACCAGGGTGTCAGTAACACTACTTGAGTACACCAGACGCACGAGTGACGTCACTGGTGAGGTGTCATGTACCAGGGTGTCAGTAACACTACTTGAGTATACCAGACGCACGAGTGACGTCACTGGTGAGGTGTCATGTACAAGGGTGTCAGTAACACTACTTGAGTATACCATACGCACGAGTGACGTCACTGGGGAGGTGTCACGTACCAGGGTGTCAGTAACACTACTTGAGTATACCAGACGCACGAGTGACGTCATTGGTGAGGTGTCATGTACCAGGGTGTCAGTAACACTACTTGAGTATACCAGACGCCCGAGTGACGTCATTGGTGAGGTGTCATGTACCAGGGTGTCAGTAAAACTACTTGAGTATACCAGACGCACGAGTGACGTCACTGGTGAGGTGTCATGTACCAGGGTGTCAGTAACACTAATTGAGTATACCAGACGCACGAGTGACGTCACTGGTGAGGTTTCATGTACCAGGGTGTCAGTAACACTACTTGAGTATACCAGACGCACGAGTGACGTCACTGGTGAGGTGTCATGTACCAGGGTGTCAGTAAAACTACTTGAGTATACCAGACGCACGAATGACGTCACTGGTGAGGTGTCATGTACCAGGGTGACAGTAACACTACTGAGTACACCAGACACACGAGTGACGTCACTGGTGAGGTGTCATGTACCAGGGTGTCAGTAAAACTACTTTAGTATACCAGACGCACGAATGACGTCAGTGGTGAGGTGTCATGTACTAGGGTGTCAGTAACACTGCTGAGTTCACCAGACGCACGAGTGACGTCACTGGTGAGGTGTCATGTACCAGGGTGTCAGTAACACTACTTGAGTATACCAGACTCACAAAAAAAAAAAAAAAAAAAAAAAAAAAAAAAAAAAAAAAAAAAAAAAAAAAAAAAAAAAAAAAAAAAAAAAAAAAAAAAAAAAAAAAAAAAAAAAAAAAAAAAAAAAAAAAAAAAAAAAAAAAAAAAAAAAAAAAAAAAAAAAAAAAAAAAAAAAAAAAAAAAAAAAAAAAAAAAAAAAAAAAAAAAAAAAAAAAAAAAAAAAAAAAAAAAAAAAAAAAAAAAAAAAAAAAAAAAAAAAAAAAAAAAAAAAAAAAAAAAAAAAAAACTGAGTACACCAGACGCACGAGTGACGTCACTGGTGAGGTGTCATGTACCAGGGTGTCAGTAACACTACTTGAGTATACCAGACGCACGAGTGACGTCACTGGTGAGGTGTCATGTACCAGGGTGTCAGTAACACTACTTGAGTATACCAGACGCACGAGTGACGTCACTGGTGAGGTGTCATGTACCAGGGTGTCAGTAACACTACTTGAGTATACCAGACGCACGAGTGACGTCACTGGTGAGGTGTCATGTACCAGGGTGTCAGTAACACTACTTGAGTATACCAGACGCACGAGTGACGTCACTGGTGAGTGTCATGTACCAGGTGTCAGTAACACTACTTGAGTATACCAGACGCACGAGTGACGTCACTGGTGAGGTGTCATGTACCAGGGTGTCAGTAAACTACTTCGACCACGAGACGTCACTGGTGAGTGTCAGTACCAGGGTGCGTACACTTGAGTTATACCAGGGCAGGACTCCTGGTGAGGTGTCGTACCAGAGTGTCAGGTAGTATCTGTACCAGAGACGAGTACCACTACTGGTGTACCAGACACGAGTGACGTCAGTGAGATTCTGTACCAGCAGTACACATGAGTCACCAGGACGTGTAGTCACCAGGGTGTCAGTAACCTAGTGTGTCAGAACCACGAGATGACGCACTGGTGAGGTCATGTAGGTGTCATGTACCTGGTTCAGCTAACACTCGTGAGTATACCGACGACAGGACGTCATGGTGAAGTGTCATGTACAGGGTCAGTACACTTGAGTATACCAGACGTCGAGTGACGTCATGGGGTGTCAGTACCAGAGTATACCAGAAACACTACTTGGTCATCGGGAGGTGTCAGACGAGTCATGGTAATGTATTACCAGAGTTCAGACACTGACGTCACAGTGAGTGCATGTCCAGGGTCATGGATTCATGACAGTGCAGTAACTACTTGAGTTACGACGTACGATGACGTACTGCGGGTGTCATAACACATGTAGTAAACCAACGCAGATCAGACGTCACGGTGGTTGGTACAGGGTGTCAGTATCCAGGGTCAGTACCAACTAGATACCAGACACTGGGTGTCAGCTGGTGTCAGTACAGTATCGAGTATACTAGCCCAGCGACGAGTGACGTCATGGTGAGGTGTCATTACCAGGGTGTCAGTAAACTACTTGAGTATACCAGACGCACGAGTGACGTCATGTGTAGGTGTCAGCACCGGTGTCAGTAACACTACTTGATTACCAGACGCACGAGTGACGTCACGGGTGCAGGGTGTCAGTACTCTGGTAACCAGAGCACAGACGCCATGAGTGTCTGTCAGGGTGTCAGTAACTACCAGGTGTCAGTACACACTGAGTATACCAGCGTCATTCGAGTGAGTCACTGGTGAGGTGTCAACCAGAGGTGTCAGTAACACTTGGTATACCACGGTCAGTGACACGTCACTGGTGAGTGGTATGACCAGGGTGTCAGTAACACTATTGACAAGACCACGTGGACGTCACTGGTGAGGTCATGTCCAGGTGTCAGTAACACACTTGCAGTACACCAGACGCACGGTGACGTCACTGGTGAGGTGTCATGTACCGGGTCAGTAACACTCTGAGTATACCAGACGCACGAGTGACGTCACTGGTGAGGTGTCATGTACCAGGGTGTCAGTAACACTACTTGAGTATACCAGACGCACGAGTGACGTCACTGGTGAGGTGTCATTACCAGGGTGTCAGTAACACTACTGAGTATACCAGACGCACGGTGACGTCACCGTGGTGTCATGTACCAGGTGTCAGTACACTACTTGAGTAACCAGACGGCAGTGACGTCACTGGTAGTGCAGTACCAGGGTCAGTAACACTACTTGAGATACCAGACGCACGAGTGACGTCACTGGTGAGGTGTCATGTACCAGGTGTCAGTAACACTCTTAGTTACCAGACGCAGAGTGACGTCACTGGTGAGTGTCATGTACCAGGGTGTCAGTAACACTACTTGAGTATACCAGACCACGAGTGACGTCACTGGTGGTGTCATGTACCAGGGTGTCAGTAAACTACTTGAGTATACCAGACGCACGAGTGACGTCACTGGTGGTGTCATGTACCAGGGTGTCAGTAACACTCTGAGTATACCAGACGCACGAGTGACGTCACTGGTGAGTGTCATGTACCAGGGTGTCAGTAACACTACTTGAGTATACCAGACCACAGTGACGTCACTGGTGAGGTGTCAGTACCAGGGTGTCAGTAACTACTTGAGTAACCAGACGCACGAGTGACGTCACTGGTGAGTGTCATGTACCAGGGTGTCAGTAACACTACTTGAGTATACCAGACGCACGAGTGACGTCACTGGTGAGGTGTCATGTACCAGGGTGTCAGTAACACTACTTGAGATACCAGACGCACGAGTGACGTCACTGGTGAGTGTCATGTACCAGGGTGTCAGTAACACTACTTGAGTATACCAGACGCACGAGTGACGTCACTGGTGAGTGTCATGTACCAGGGTGTCAGTAACACTACTTGAGTATACCAGACGCGAGTGACGTCACTGGTGAGGTTCATGTACCAGGTGTCAGTAACACTACTTGAGTATACCAGACGCACGAGTGACGTCACTGGTGAGGTGTCAGTACCAGGGTGTCAGTAACACTATTGAGTATACCAGACGCACGAGTGACGTCATGGTGAGGTGTCATGTACCAGGGTGTCAGTAACACTACTTGGTATACCAGACGCACGAGTGACGTCACGTGAGGTGTCATGTACCAGGGTGTCAGTAACACTACTTGAGTATACCAGACCACGAGTGACGTCACTGGTGAGGTGTCATGTACCAGGTGTCAGTAACACTACTTGAGTATACCAGACCACGAGTGACGTCACTGGTGAGGTTCATGTACCAGGGTGTCAGTAACACTTGAGTATACCAGACGCAGAGTGACGTCACTGGTGAGGTTCATGTACCAGGGTGTCAGTAACACTACTTGAGTATACCAGACGCACGAGTGACGCCTCACTGGTGAGGTCATGTACCAGGGTGTCAGTAACACTACTTGAGTAACCAGACGCACAGTGACGTCACTGTGGTGTCATGTACCAGGTTCAGTACACTGAGTACCAGACGCAGTACCATGGTGAGTTCATACCAGGGTGCAGTAACACTACTGAGTATACCAGACGCGAGTGACGTCACGGTGTCATGTACCAGTGAGTAACACACTGAGTACCAGACGCACGAGTGACGTCATGGTGAGGTGTCAGTACCAGTGTCAGTACACATGAGTACCAGACGCACAGTGACGTCACTGTGAGGTAGTACCAGGGTGTCGTCATCTGAGTATACCAGGCAGTACTACTGTGAGTTCATGACCAGGTGCAGTAACCTCTTGAGATACCAGACGCACAGTGTCCGTGAGGTGTCGTACCAGGGTGTCAGTAAACTACTTGGAACAGCACGATGACGTCATGTGTTGCAGGGTGTCAGTACTCTGAACGACGCACAGGACGTCTGGTGAGTTCATGTCCAGGGTGTCAGTAACACTCGTATAGACCACGGTGACGTCACGGGAGGTCATACCAGGGTGTCAGTAAACTATAGTAACCAGACGCGTAGTCGGTGTCGTACAGGTCAAAACTATTGAATAGACCAAATATGAGCACCAATCGTACTGGTACCGCGTCCCTGGTAACCAGGAGTATCGGTCAGACAGCGTACTGTGAGTTACAGGGGAACACTTGGTCCAGACGAC